>CAXAMN010025361.1:1832314-1845732 GCA_963970005.1 Durusdinium trenchii | reverse complement strand
AGGTAGGAAGGTAGGTAGGAAGGTAGGTAGGAAGGTAGGTAGGAAGGTAGGAAGGTAGGAAGGTAGGAAGGTAGGAAGGTAGGTAGGAAGGGGGGAAGGTAGGAAGGTAGGAAGGTAGGTAGGAAGGTGGGAAGGTAGGAAGGTAGGAAGGAAGGTAGGAAGGTAGGTAGGAAGGTAGGAAGGTAGGAAGAAAGGTAGGAAGGTAGGAAGGTAGGTAGGTAGGTAGGAAGGTAGGTAAGAGGGTAGGAAGGTAGGTAAGAGGGTAGGAAGGTAAGAAGGTAGGAAGGTAGGAAGGAAGGTGGGTAGGAAGGTAGGAAGGTAGGAAGGTAGGAAGGTAGGAAGGTAGGTAGGAAGGTAGGAAGGTAGGAAGGTAGGAAGGTAGGTAAGAAGGTAGGAAGGTAGGAAGGTAGGAAGGTAGGAAGGTAAGAAAGAAGGGAGGAAGGACGCAAGGTAGGAAGGACGGAAGGACGGAAGGACGAAGGGGAAAATGGAGGGGAAGAGGGAGGGGAAAGGGAAGGGACAGTACAGGACAGGAACAGAAGGGAAGGGAAGGGAAGGAAAGGGAAGGGAAGGATGTATGAATGATGTACCGCTGGATGTGCGTGTTATAGGTGATTATACTATATATATAATTATGTGGTGTGTCTTTTATCAGATGGACGGGCAAGCAGAGAGATAACAAGAGCTGAGACACAAATAGACGTGTGTGCTTACACGTGCACAAAACATGGTGCTATGTGCCTTAGTGGCCTACACACATGATGCCGTTCTTTCACCTTGTCCCTGTTGGTGTCTAAACAAAGGTACGGTCAGTGGGGCCCACAAGCGATAGTCATTCGCCTTGCCTCGTTGTCTTCTTTGAGGTGAAACACGATGAAGCGAAACAACGCCAACTCTTGGCTGTGGCACCGGCCACAGGGAAAGCTTGTCTAAAGAATATGGGATGCACCAAGCTCGCAGATCCGAGGGTCTTGCCGTGTTTGGAATGGTGGTTTGGCAGAATGTGTTCCTCACCCGCTATCAGACAACTACTGTAGGCTGTAGTCATTTGCTCGCCTTCTCAGTCAATACCAAGTGTTCAATGCTCAAAGCCAATCCCTATCAAAGTCACCAGGGCACAGGACTTGTCTGCCGTAGGCCAACCCAAACATGTTTGGAAGTTGTTTTTCCTGTTGGCTCATCAACATTGTTCCACCCGGGAAGAAGCACTGAAGTACCCCAAGAACATGTCAACCACAGCTTATGAAACGATGAGCTGGGGATCGCCTGTTCGGGCAGTTGCCGTACTACCTGGAAGTGAACCATCCAAGAACTGGGCCAGTAGCGTCTTCCCCTTGGCTTTATTGATAGTTCAGTCTTCGGAGTTCCTGAGTATGGCATGTCCATGTGGCTTCCTGTCTCGCCGCGACAAGCTAAGAGCGCAGCCGCAGATCACGTTTCAGTTGGGTCGCTGGTGTGATAACGCCATGAACCAACTCTAGCACCTTCTGAGAAGGCTCCGGGTACACCAAGCCTCTGCCTGAAAAGAACAGGATCTGTTTGCGGCCGCAGCTTCTTATGCGAAGACACAAGTCTCATGCTCAAAGGTGGCTCAAACCTTTGGGCACCCGAGCCCTTGCTGCCAGGCCCGGACAGACCACGGGGCGGGTGCGACTCATTCCTTCAGCACCGATTTCCGTGTGCACCGGTGTGCTGTGGCAAAGCCTTCGCCTGCGACCGTCTCCCCACCTGAGCGGAGAGGGAACCGGAGACGGCCGAAAAGGAGGTGGTCCGGCTGAGAATCGAAAGCAGCCGAAAAGAAAAGCTCATCGCCCTTCAGGGTGCTCCCCTGCATTTTCTGCGCTTCAAAGAGTTCACCAATCTGGGAATCGGTCACGGAATCGGTCCACCATCCTTTGACCCTTGTGACCGTCCGACCTGTTTTGGAGCTCACAGCCTTAGCTTTCAACCCATAAGCCTCCGTAGGCCTCCGTAGCCCCTCCATTCTTCCAAGGGGCTGAGCTTCTCGACCAGCTCCGCGATCTTCCCCACATCCTCCTTGAACTTCCTGCGGCTGAATTCCACCAGCAAGACATCGGTGGGCTGCCCACGGCACACCCGGGCCCACCGATCGGCGGGGCCCTCCACGATCGAATTGATTTTTTTGTCGCGATCCACCGGTTGGGTGACGCAACAAACAGGGGGCGATCACCAACAACAGGGTTTGTTAATAGATTTCTCTGGAAGCGCCAAAGATTGGAATCTTCCATAATCTTCCTGGGTCGACTTCAGCAGGTGATTCCAAAGGACCGAGCAAGGAAAAGACGAGAAAGGCCGGGGGTTGGTCAGTCAGGTCATTCCATCTCCCAGCCAACGACTTGCTAAAGCAAGAGTAACTCCAGCTAGCTGACGCTAGCTTTCGTGATGACCTCATAAGTGCCAATCTCTCTTGGGCACTTCGACGAAACGCCTCACACACGGAGCAAGGAGCAAGGATCCGGATCTGCTGGCTCTTGCACAGGCAACTTGCACGGTTTCGTGTTTCTGATTGTTGTTGTGACACCCACATCCCCCAAATGTTCCCTGAATGCTGCGGGTCAAAAGAGTTGCTCCGTGACCTCTCGCGTCAACAAGAAAACGGGAATGTCTTCCGAATCCATTGATTTCTCAATCCACCACCCGCGGCGGTCAAGAAATCCAGCTTGAAAACGGCCAGGTCCATGCTCTTCGCAGGGCCTGGGCGGGCAGTCCGGAGCGCGGGCACCGGTCGCAAGTCAAGAACGACTCGCAGCCGAGTTGGGCAGCGGGAGCTCAAAACGAAGAAAAACAACACCGGGCTTTGCATGCCGCCCTTGAAATGAGCGAGTTGGAGGTATTGCCGCCAACCCTCTTCTTGGCGGGCTGTTTTCACCGGAAGGGTTCATGTGATGAGAATCAACCTCGTAACCGCTCAAGTCACCAACAGGGAGACCAGAGTCCTCATGACTGGATGTGGGCGGCATCAAAGGAGAGGGTTTCAATGCAACCGCGATCCATGCAGATTTATGCAAACGCATATGAGACGGTGGGTCACATGATGTCCCATGAGGTATACAAATGCCATGTCAATCCTACATGTTGCCATATACAGTACTTGTAAAATATGTAAAAAAACTATATATATATATATGTGTGTGTCTAAAATTGCAATCTGTCTATCCATCAGCCTGCCTGCCTATGATTCTATGACTGATCTTCTGCAAACACATCAGTCAGACATATTCTCCGCGGCGCTCCCCAAACGCATCCGGCCTTTCAAGCGCGCGACACCTTCCACCAGCCTCAGGCACGTGCAATTGTTCAAGACGAAAACAGGATGACATGATATGACATGCCTGGTAGGGACCGGCTGATGTTGATCAGCTTCAACAAGACGTCGATCAAATCAGAAACCTTTTTAGCCTGTTTGGTTCTGTCTTAGTCGGATGACATACACGCAGCACCGCATTCTGCAGGATGTTGTGCCCTGAAAAATCGCATGTCCGAGCGGAAAGCCTGTGCCTAGCAAAAATGCCAACCTGCCACCACACACTTATGACTTTGCGTACGGAACTGAAAGCGGTTGCCACACGCCAGCCTAAGTGAAAAACCTAAGAAACCAGGGCAGGTAAAGTACGGTGTTCCAAACCTCCCAAAGCCTACATGGCCTCCAACTCCAAATCGACACTCCCAAAGCGACAATGCACATCTGCCGATGATGAACCGATGCAACGGCTGGACATCTTGTTCTAGTTACAAGCAGGCCCACGATGAAGTTGCTCAGGCAAAACTGCAGGTACGCCGAGTTGATCAGACTCGGTACCCCATGATTGTGGTAGCTTCGTTGAGTGCGGTCCCACAATCGTGCCGCACTCCCCTGCTGAAAATCAAAAGGACAAACCAAAGAACAATCCAAAGGATCCCTGTGACTACAACGGCCACACTTCGAACTTGGTTTTCAGTTAGACTCAATTGCCACGATGGGAAGGAAGGTGAGGGAACGGCAAGGCGAGTGAGTCGGCTCAACAGTATTGTTAAAAAATGTTTCCGAAAGCGCTCAAAAGAAGGCGACGGTCAGCAGCTGCAATGCGGACGGAAAATGGTTTGTGGGAAGTATCATGAACCACCATGGAATCAAACAAAGAGAATTGGTACAGCTTGAGCAAGAGTTAGTCGCAGGTACACGGAGGTGATCAATCTCCGCATCCCCCATCGTGGAACAGCTTCGTTGGCACAGGTATCCACGATGGGCCTGTGCCTTCTGCCTTTGTTACAGTGGAAAGGTGAAAACGTGGAAAACCCTTAGAACCAGGGTGTGACACACACACACACACGCCTCCCCCCAGGGAGGCAAAATTTGTTCTAGGCTCCGGACGTGGGTGGGTTTGGTGAGAACTAAGAAAACCGGCGAAGTTCCCGGAAAGTTTGGTAAGCCGTGAGCGGGAGTCTCAGTTGACAGCGGGGAAAGGGGACATGGCGGGAAGGGGAGGAGAGGAACTCATCACACTAAGGCCCTGAGCAAGCTTTGGTCGCTGCGACCACGTACGGCCTGTCCGAAGGCTGCCACCTTTGACCGCTGCGGTCAAGTTGAGGCATGAGCCAGCTTGGAATTCAATACTTCAGCAAGTCTTGGCAAATAACTTTGGCATAAGCCTACTCCGCCCGCTCCGGGCGCGTACATCTCCAGGCAAGGGAGATATAAAGACTAACCCCCGTTCGACGGGTCCACGGGAGGCACTCTGCGGGCTCATCCCGGGCTGGCATTAAGCCAGACAGACTTATGATTTTGCGTACGGAATTGAAAGCGGTTGCCACACGCCAGCCTAAGTGAAAAACCTAAGAAACCAGGGCAGGTAAAGTACGGTGTTCCAAACCTCCCAAAGCCTACATGGCCTCCAACTCCAAATCGACACTCCCAAAGCGACAACGCACATCTGCCGACGATGAACCGATGCAAAGGCTGGACATCTTGTTCTAGTTACAAGCAGGGCCCACGATGAAGTTGCTCAGGTAAAACTGCGACTCGGTATCCCATGATTGTGGTAGCTTCGTTGAGTGCGGTCCCACAATCATGCCGCACCCCCTGCTGAAAATCAAAAGGACAAACCAAAGAACAATCCAAAGGATCCCTGTGACTAGAAGGGGCACACACACACACTTATAGAAATGCATACTGATGTGAATGCCGCTCGCCACACGGCAACCTAAGAAACCAGAATCCTGAACAACCAGGTACAGGAGGCCTGAGCATGTCTAGTCATTAGGAGGCCAAAACCAAAGAAACGAAGCGACGACAAGGCGAAATGACGGCGTTCGTGCACATCTGCAGAACTCACTAGCACTTTACAGGAAGAAGTGGAGTAACAGCTTGGACAACAGTTCAAACAAGCAGGTACACCAGGTTGATCAGACCTGGCTTCCCAGATGCAAGGTAGCTTTGTCAGGCGCAGTCCCTTGCATCTGCTGCGCCCCCTTGCTGAGTAAACTCAAGAAACAAGAACAATCCGACAGGATACCTGTGATTCCAAGGGGCACACACACACACACTCCCCGAGGGGAGGCGTTCTTTTTCAGTTAAACTCCGGACGAGGGTGAGGCAGGGTGAAAATTGAACCTACGAGAAGCGGTGAGAGAGAGAGAGAGAAGAGAGAGAGAGAGAGAGAAGAGAGAGAAGAGAGAGAAGAGAGAGAAGAGAGAGAAGAGAGACAGCTCAAGGCCATGCATTTGTTGGTGCTCAAGTGGCCTCCGGAGCAGCTTGCGGAGCTCCACACTGCCTGGAGGGTTAGCTGGCGAAGACTCAAAGCTGCGGCCTATCCTTGGATGGTGGTCACAGGGCCCATGGCTGCACTTCAAGTGTATATGATGGACATGGGATGGGATGCAAGCAGTCTCAATGATTGGGTACGTGCACCTACTGGCATCCTGCCTCCGGCTCAGCTCAATTTGGAGTTTCCGTGGCCCTATCTTCAAAGGCAACTGCAGCTGGAACTGGCCAATCAGAGGGCCCGCAGAATCCAGGAGTTGGAGCATGCTTTTCCCCTGATGAGGAGGCCTGATTGGAGCGTCTACAGGAAGGCAATGAAAAGAGCTTCCAGCGGTCAGAAGGCGGCCATCAATGCTTGGACACAAGGCTCATTGAGAGCACACTATGGAGGTGAGCGGATGATGTGCCCTTTGTGTCATGCCCCAGTCAGTATGAAGCATTTGATTTGGCAATGCAAGTACCATCAGGATGAACTACCGCAAGAGTGGACGCAGATGATTGCAGCCAATGAGAACACAATGCTCTGGGCCAGGGGCCTCATTGACATGCCGTCCTTTGATCCATGTGAGGGAGCTGACTCTTGTCATGTTGATGGCATTTTCAGTCATGGGTGGCCGGTGCGGATTGGTCCACATCAGCGGCTTGCCATTGGGGTGCAGCAGACCAGCAGAGACCTGAGGCTGCGAAGATATGCAGTAGCTGTTGTTGCGATGCAGTGGCAGGTTGGCTCGTGGCAGGTCATTGGGTTGTGCACTGCAATTGCCCCTGGTCAAAGCAGTGAAGCAAGAGCATGGTTCTTTGGATGCTGGTTGGTCCTTCAAATGGTCCTGGGGAGACATCAACTCAACATTCCTCACCCAGCTGGTTGGACGGCAATTCAAAAAGGTGCGGCAGGCCGAGTGGCTCCAGACCTGTGGCACAACTTGCCCGCAGAAGAGTGGGAGAGGCTGCAGCTGCTCCAAGTGCCATGGAAGGTGATGAAGCGTCAAGACAGCAATGACAGGGGCAGACAACAATATCTTTTGGCCAAGCAACTGGCACAGCAAAGGGCTCAGCAAGAGCAGCCAACGACACTGGAAAAGGATTTGGTGTTAGAGGATCAGCTCCACTATGAAGTCTACATGACTGCAGCCAGGAGGATCAGCAAAATGCTGCAAGACAAGGACCACTACATGAATGGCAAGCTGGAACCCCCAGAGAGTGGTCCAAAGGCCGCAAAACAAAAGCCAGCTCAGGGCAGATTGGCAGTCCTTCAGCAGCTGACTTTGAGGGCGTCACAACCAGGCACCCATGAGTGGGAGATCTACAAGGCAGGCATCAAATGCAAGCACTGCAACAAGAAGATCAAAGGGTGTGCGACGCATGCAGAGATTGCCCACCTACAGGACACAGTATGCAGGGGGTATGTTGAGCGCACCATGGAGCAGCGGATGGTGGACCTTGTGGATAGTTCAGACCTCCTAGTGGAGGGCCACGCAGGGCATCGATGGGTTCTGCAGGGTAGCAACTTTGGGCGCCGGCTTTGTTGGGAGAGGATCCCCAGGAAAAGCAGCAAGCAACAGCTCCAACAGCTGATTGACAAGGAGTGCTTGACCGGCCCAGTTGATGAAGCAGACCTCAACTTGCGCCTTCGCATCCACCCCAGCCATCGACTGGCCCGGAGAGGCCGATGGATCGAATGTCATCAATGCTGCAAAAGCTGCAGAGTTGTTGAAGGAAGGGTCCAGCAGTGGGTGCACCACCATTGTCTGAAAGCCAAAGGACAGACGAAGCTGCACTTTGGTCCGCAGAGCTCAGACAGCTGATGCAGACGACGGGTAGAGAGTCCTCCAGACGAGGGCTAGAGTTTGAGGCAGGGCTGCAAGGCGAATGATCCTTGGCCCTTGTAAAGGACCACTTTTGCCTGAAGGTGTGGTCGCGCCATTGACTTGGCAGGAGCAAAAGAACCGAGAACAAAAAAAAAAGAGAGAAGAGAGAGAAGAGAGAGAGAGAGAGAAAGAGAGAGAGAGAGAGAGACAGAGGTGCTCCCAGCTACGACACAAGCGTCCAGGGACACACCAAACAGGAAAAGAGGGGCTCCCAGCTATGACGCAAGCACCCAGGGACGCCCCAAAGAGAAAAGAAAGAAAGAGAGGGAGAAATCTAAGGTCCCGACAGACTCCAACGAGTCTTGAACAAGCTTCGGCCGCTGCGGCCACGTAGGCCATGCCAAAATGGCTGGCAGCTTTGACCGCTATGGTCACGTAAGGGCATGAGCCAGCTTGGAATTCAATGGTTCAGCAAGTCTTGGCAAATAACTTTGGCCTAAGCCTACTGTGTCCGCTGCGGACTGCTTTGTATCCGGGCAGGGATGCGTTCGACAAACACCCGTTCGACGGGGTCACCCTGGGCTCTCACGAGGAGAGACACACTTATAGAAATGCGTACTGGTGTGAATGCCGCTCGCCACACGGCAACCTAAGAAACCAGAATCCTGAACAACCAGGTACAGGAGGCCTGAGCATGTCTAGTCATTAGGAAGCCAAAACCAAAGAAACGAAGCGACGACAAGGCGAAATGACGGCGTTCGTGCACATCTGCAGAACTCACTAGCACTTTACAGGAAGAAGTGGAGTAACAGCTTGGACAACAGTTCACACAAGCAGGTACACCAGGTTGATCAGACCTGGCTTCCCAGATGCAAGGTAGCTTTGTTAGGCGCAGTCCCTTGCATCTGCTGCTCCCCTCTGCTGAGAAAACTCAAGAAACAAGAACAATCCAACAGGACCCCTGTGATTCCAAGGGGCACACACACACACACACCTACACACGTGAGCCATTTCATTAATATCGTGATAGCCTCATATCATCCTATAGTGTTGAAACCGCTGGAATTCCACGGGTCCGTTCTTGGGGGCATGAGCGAAAGCCAAGACCTTGGACTCATCCTCCTACAGTGTCCTCACAATTGTGATGGAAGGACGCGAACCCGCCTCAAATCGAAATAAGAATTGTTGACACTCGCTGAATTCTCATAGTATGATACATTATGGTGGAAAATGGGCCTCAGGAAGACTTTTTTTAACGTACACAGGTGGTTTTCCACTTCCATGTGAATGGCTCGGAGAGTATGTTATGTTTCACTTTTAAGATTCTATGAGTGCCCGCAAAATGATCTCTTTCTCTCTCTCTCTCTCTCTCTCTCTTTCTTTCTTTTGTGTTGCCGCAGGCTTCTAGGTGGTCCGTCTCAAGGTCTTATCGATTTTTCAGATTTTGGACATCGATGATCGATTGCTATTGTACTTTTTGCGCATGTCACACACCCATAGTGTGTTCCATAGGACCCTGCAGCCGCCAGAAACCTGCAAAACTCCTTAACTTGTTTAATATATGTTTAAAAGAAAAACACTCCTATCCTGGCTGTTGTCCCTTGACCCAATCTATATATATACAATAAATGCATCAAAGGGCAATTAACGTGTTCGTTCTTGGACAAGTTCGTCCCAGTCGGAGAAAAAATCCACCCATAACTCACTTTGCATGTGACACATGTGACAATCCTGGCAGGCGTGTTCCAACGATGCTTTTCATCGAAGGTCGCCCTCCAGGTCGGTGGTTCGCTGGGCCTCATATCTGTTCGCCCTCCACGGTCATATCAGTTCGCTCCAAGTAGCTCTTGGGCCGTGAGCGCCGCATCACCATCATCCAAAAGTCTGAGCGACATGACGTGCCAGTTTGGTCCGGCAGAGAGGCTCTCAGAGGTCGATCAAGACTGGACAGCTGCTTCAGCTGCTTAGTCGTTTGAAACCATTCTCAGGAACAAACGGACTTGCCGAGGCACGTGTGCCTCGTAAAGAAAGGTTAACTGATGTTATTTTGGAGTTTTCTTGGCCAGCCAGCCCTCAGATGAAGGAAAGCAGGAATAATTCGAAGGACGATCCTAAGGTCTTCCTCTTGCCCCATCCCTGGCAGCTTTGCCTCCCAGCACATGCTGGAAAGAGAGCAAAACCCAACCCGAAACCCACGAAACGCATGCCAGCCTGAAGAGGTTTGCAGAGGCTTCGTCAGAATCTGGGCGGTGAAGGCCAATCAAACACAGGGGCCTACAGCATCATAGGGTTCATATTGTTGATAAACAAAATCTTGCATAACTACTGAAACACGGAAAATACTGACAGCGCGGTGTGTTCCCTACTTTCGGGCAGCGCATTGCTGGACAAACAAAACCAACCGTCTCACCCAAAACCGGCCAAAACCCCAAGAGTCGCCGAACAAATCATCAACAAGGCGTCTGCTTTTTGGGGAACTTGTGACCGAATGGGACGAGTTCAAAACAGGTTTGACCAAAAACAGGGCGTTCAGGTGCCCAAGCCTTTTCCGGTGCACCTTGTATAGAAAAATACTGGGAATAGGATGAACTAGTGCTTTGGTGCAAGAACATTCCAAGATTCAACAAAGAAGGAACCTCAGTTACGGCCACTTCCACCTTGCACACTGCAAGGTCTGGCCCGCCCCATTCTCAAGGCCCTACAGGAGACAATTCCGGCTTTCCGACGACCAAGCAAACATCAAAGCAAAGGACCTCTAAAGAAACTTAGAAGCCTCAAACTGTTTCAAACCTCTGCCACGAGAACACCCTCCGACTGAACTGCCAGCTCTTGGAGTTTCCTCGTGCCACCCCAGCCGCCGGAACAAAACAGTACAACAACACTCTCAGCGAGTGAGAGGAAAATCTGCCGCAAGGTTCACTCCTGCGGATCTCTGGCGTTCACTCCTGGGGACCCCCAACTAATGCTCAGATCCTGTGCCGCCAGCCAGGTCCTTACTGATGGGTTCTCCAAGACTTGAATAAACTCCTGCGGATGGGCCGGTGTGCCGCTACATGGGCTCCTCTCAATCTCTGAGACTGTTTGAGGTGTTTATATTCTATTACAGTATATAAGCCAATTTCAAGTTACTAGCAATGGCCTCCAACCTAATAGCCGTGGCCTCCAACCTCATAGCGATGGCCTCCAACCTAGAAAGAATGGCCCCTAAGCCAACTTGTTTCAAAGTGCAATTACAGTATATATATATATATACATCAGAAATCAGATTGATCATCCTGGAGTAGCAACCCAAGCAAGCACAAAACCCTAGAGGGCAAACATGCCACTGCGCTCGCTTTTCCTGTTCTCTGTGCTCCTCTAGGCCTTGAGAAAATCTTGTTCAGCTAGAGTGAACCATCTGCTAGTGTGAGCTGGCCCAAGCTATACAATAGTAACTAATGACTTCCCTTGGTGCCTTCCCAATAGAAATGATCACGGCTTGATCTCAAAGCGACAAAAACATTGCTGTGTGGTTCTGAACATTCCTCAGGATGAATGTGTCGCGTACTGGAAGGCTCCTCCATGTCAAGGATGCCATCACCAGATTCATCCGCATGCTCAAACCTGGGCAATCCACGTTGGATGAGGCAAAGAGTAAGATTGAAGCACATTTTGCTGTCAAACTCGGCTGGGTGCACATCGCAAGATGTGGGTGTAAAGCTCTACTTTTCACCTCAGGCTCTGTCTGTAGCCCGAAGCCCCCGCAGCCCCATCTGGTCGAGTGGCAAGACCTTCATCTTCTTGGTGTGCAGCTTGCGTTCTCGCTCCTGGGCACGACAACGCCGAGGAGCCAAGCGATGCTTTGGGAGTGGATGATGGCATCGGCTGCAGGCTTTTCCATCTCAACAATAGTGATCATCTTTGATCGACTATTACTGGCTTAGTGGGACACACCCGAGCGATTCTCGCACTGGTGCCGCTCTTTGAAGAACGGACATCAAAACAGCTACACAAAGCGCAGCCTGTGAGCTGGAACCCCAGCCAGGTCGGGAGAGAAACCCAACTGGTGGAGGCAACAACAGCCAACAGCACATCAAAACAAAACAAAGCAACAAACAACAGGCGCGGAGCAACGGCAGAGAATATGCGCAGGGCCCAACCCCAAAAAGCCCTCAAAAGCACCAAGGACCCACTCGACTGAATCCTGCATATCTTCATGATGTATCTTTCCTTTGTAGCAACCACGAGGGGTGGTTATCCTCCTCCTTGACCTGGAAGTGCAGTTCCATGCAAATCCTTCTCTTGCGTCCTTGCCTGTCACTCCACCCAATCCACCAAGCCGCTCTCTGACGCATCATGATCTTGTCATCGGAGCCTGCCACCTTGAAGGTCTCCTAGACATGCGTGTACGTGCCAGCACGTGCACGCATGTACACGTGTGCGCACGTGCGTTGGGGACTTCCAAGAAGATCGTGATTAGAGATACCCAGGAAGAGCTCAAGCACATCTGCTGATGGTTCAGTGATGAACCTTGAGGTCCGTGAAATGCTTCCCCAAAAAGGCCCACAACCCATGGAAAACCTCGGCGCGGTCGCCGGGTCGCCCATACGAACTCGGCACGGTCGTGCCAGGCAGACGGTCCTTCACCGAGCCCCGACGCCACGCGGAGGCCACGCCTGCATGAACACGCCGTTGATGACACCGATGACGGCGAAGCCGATGGTGACTTTGTGCGCGATGGCGAACAGGAAGTACCATTCACTGACCTTGTCCTGCAACACCCTGAGCTCGCAGATCATTGGATCACCCAAACTATACAGAACAAAAAATCAGAAACTGGCTGAACCACACATCTCGGTGCCCGGAACATTTGGGGCGCCGGTCACACCAGTAGCGTCCAGGAATGGAAGCTGAAAGATTGGGCCCCCTGTCGTTCGGTGCTTCTGCGGTCAGCAACAACCGGGAGGTCCGCCGACTAGATCTTTGGGGCGTGTCTTGTGCTCGCATCGGCAATCTACGCAGCCATAGTGGCGGAGAAAAGTGGACTTGCTATGTAACCGTACCCGTGCAATGCAATGTGCTGGCTGAATGGGATACTTTTTGGACCGTGTCCCAGAGGAAGACTTGAAATTGTTCAATAAAAAAGAAGGCAAGGATGGCCTATCCAAACCTTTTGTGTGTTTGTCTATTCTTGATGTTCGGAACCCAACCACGAAAAACCTGCAAATAGCTTCATGACGGCCAAATACTCACATCTACAGCAACCACTGTTGAAAAGGCCACGATCTGCCCAGTCAGCAAATGTCCCGAGAGGCGATTAGTCGGAAGATGTTTTCATAACGAAAAACAGTTCGTTCTCCTTCATAGGTTCTTCGTTGGCTCTTCATTTCCCAATGTTAGCTTCGACCAAGAAAACCCAGTATGTTGTTGTTGGTAGGGACAAAAACAGCTGCCCAACATAGTTGTCACATGTTGCAAGTCAGGGATTTCAAAGGGACACTGTTAGGGATAGGGTCGAAGGTTTGGAGAGATGTTAGTAGCTGGACTTCTTGTCGTTGTGGTACTCAAGTCTTGGTTGGTCTGTTTCTTGCTCTTCGATGTTTTTTGGGATGTTGTTCTGGAGGGGGGGGTCAAAAAACAACAACGGGGCTGCAGATTTTGTTACTAGGGGGGGTAGGGACAACAACATCTTCTGAGGGGGGGTTCAAAAAAAAACAACAACGGGGCTGCAGTTTTTGTCTCTAGGATGTGGTAGAGGTTCCAAGTAGAAGTTTTACAGAGGCTTAGCTGACCGACCGGACTACCACCACCACCACCACCACGACTACTACTACTACTACTACTACTACTACTACTACTACTACTACTAC
>CAXAMN010025361.1:1802180-1832304 GCA_963970005.1 Durusdinium trenchii | reverse complement strand
ACTACTACTATCGTACTACTACTACTATCGTACTACTACTACTACTACTACTACTACTACTACTGCTACTACTATCGTACTACTACTACTACTATCGTACTACTACTACTATCGTACTACTACTATGGTACTACTACTACGACTACTACTACGACTACGACGACGACGACGACTACTACTACTACTATAGTACTACTACTACTACTACTACTACGACTACGACTACTACTACTACTACTAGTACTACTAGTACTAGTACTAGTACCACTAGTACAAGCACAGTTACAAGCTCTACCACTACTAGTAAAAGTATGTAAAAGTACATGTTGGCTGGTTGTTTTCGGGGGGGTCAAAATAACAACGACGGGGTTGCAGATTTTGCTTCCACCCCCTTGTAGAGACAAAGGAACAAGATATCTTGTAACGGGGCTGCAGTTTTTGTTTGTACCTTGTTGTTGTTGTCGTTGTCGTTGTCGTTGTCGTTGTTGTTGTTGTTGTTGTTGTCGTCCATCGGGGTTCTTCAGAAACACCCTGCTGTAGCCAGCAAGGCTGTGGCCGATCCTTGATGCAGACCAAGACTCCGTGCTATCACTGGCCAATTGCCAAGAGTTAGCCTCAGAATCTCTGCACTAAAAAGGGTTCTTTGATCACAATCAGAGGCCTGGCAGAATGAATGGAGGTTCCAAACCACAGTCCCTGCACCTGCTTTCAATTCGCCCTCCCAGCTTGGACTTCTCAACGATGAGCGTCTTGGAAAGCCCGGCTTCACATCGCGATCGCCCCGCAGAACCGCCCAGGACCGGACCCCCAGCCATCCTCAACAGGGTGCTAAGACTTTTGGTCGAAGAGGATACCCTAACCAGCCCTGACCACCTGGTGCTTCGCTGACCCAGCAGCTCGAACATGCTCAGGATCGCTCGGGAGCAGGTGCCAAAGTATGCGAAGACTTCTTGTCGATCAGATATGGACTTGTTCCTCAGAGTTTTGTGTGTGCGAGTGTGCGCGTGCGCGGGTGTATATATGTGTGCATACTTGCACTTTTCTTTACAGCTTCTCAGGCATACAACTGCATGTATGCCAATACCAATGGAAATAGCTCTTGAAACTGGGACAGCTTCACAGTGAAGCAAAACGAACTGAGAAACATCGCCATCTGCGCATGGCCTCCGGATAGCCGCCACAATATACATCCCAAAGCATGACCCCCTTGAAAGAACTATATACTTGAGGGCACAGAGCAATGAGAAACATCCAAACTCCCTCTTATTCCTTCGCACCCATTTATTTGTCCTGCTGTAAGTCGTCTGTATTGCCGCAGGCTTTCTCATGTTTTCTCTTCATGTCCATTTCTATTGTAAGGTCTTTGGCGGTCTTTGCTTTTAAAGCAATCAGCTGCTTCCCAAGCTCCCCTCAAACTTCAACCCCAGGCCAAAAGCCGAATCTTTGACGCCAAAAAGCCGTCATTTTGGCCTTCGAACCTTTAAACGAGAAAACTGCAACTCGATGATCTGGCGTCCTACTGCGTTCCCCTTCTGGCAGCTACTTTGTTTTATCAAATTGTGGTGGGTCACTACCAAATGACATCCGTTGAATGCTCCCCTGAAGGGTGGGTCAAAGCATCCAAATGATTGAATACCAAGAAAAGGAGGCCATTGAAGGCAAAGAACGCCCGGAACAACCTTGGGTCCCAGTCGCTCGTCCAACAAGTAAGTCGCGCTTAAGACCTGGTTCAGCAAGAAGGCGATCATGATCTGCCTCAGACGGTTGGAGGCCATCACTTCTAGGAGGGCAGAGCGGCCTTTATATTAAAAAAATACCCCGGCAAGAGACCCCTAAGTGTGAACCACTACCGTAAGAACCCCTAAGTGTGTCCACACTGTTTGGGGAATGATTGGCCATCGTCATCATCATCATCATCATCCCACCCGTCACGCATCTGCAGCACTCTTCCCGTCACTCGCCGCAGCATCGCCGCGGTGGCGTTATCCTCTTTTCGTGAAGCGGTTGTGACGGGGTCATGATGGGCGATGGAGTCAGAACAAAACACGGAGATGGCCATGTCAATAGCTGCAACACTGAAAAAACAGTTGCAGGAATCTGGACCATTTACGATGCTCATCCATCTATGCGAAATGGTGCCAAGAGGGTTCACTGGGCAGGATTGACCTGATAGGTTGTCTGCAGCCAGCTAGTTAGGCGACCTGACCATTTCAAATCTCGGATAAACCAAAGAAGTAGAAAATGTTCTGCGAGCAAGAGTCAGCTACGGGTTCCTCAAGAGACCGAGTCGGGACAACTTACACTCATCACTCGTCCCAACTCAGTCAAGAAACGCCACCAGCAGCAAGATGAAGGACCAGAAAAGCACTGCCTTGGTGTGCAAAGCTTGTCCAGTGCCACATGAGAATCTGATTTCTTCCACAACGGTTGGCTGACCGTGATTCGACAGGGTAGCTACCACGTCGCATCAAGAGCAATCTTCGATGCTCTCGTGAGAGGTGCCACCGGCCCCTGAGCCAAGACACTAAGCTTCCTCGCATGGCAGTCATCATGAGGTACAGGGAGTCAAAGCCTCAGGTGAATCAAGCTGAATAAGTTAGAATAAGCCCACACCAGACGGAGTTCGTGCATCTGAAGCTGCATTTCAGCGGCTGAATTGTTGAGGAATTGCAAAGTAATTACACGCAGGCGTATTATTGTGCTATATTGCGCTCCATTAACTACTACAATATACAGTGTATATATATACGATAAACATATATATATATACGTATATCCATATTTATATATAGTTATATATATATATATGTATTTCCTGAGTTGAAGTATGGGGACGACACATGACTCCGACAACCTGAAGTCAACTTGTCGGCTTATTCAATCCTGTATACTTGCCTTCTCAAGGCGCTTCTCTTTGCTTGTCGGGCTTGCTTTTCTTTTCGGGCTACCGCTGCCGAACTTCGATGCACATTCCGTTTTAGCCACCTAGCACTCATGTGCTTTGTTGTCCGGTTCCGGGAAGCAGTTCCACCGCCAATACATGGAGGCTTCGCACCCAAGTCCAGCCCAGCAGCCGTGAATCATCCGAATGACCTTCACCAAGCCTCAGTATTTCAAGGCGCCGACTTATGGTATCCAGTGCCTGGATCACTAACATACCCAGAACACGTTGCACCCTGAACTCACCGGTTTTTGATACGTTGCAATACGCTGCAACATGCAGTCGGCTGTTGCATGCGGTCACTCTACGGAATCCGTCTGTCCAAAGGGAGTCCATGCTGACCATGCTGCCAAACCCACCCTGGGACCGGTCGATCCAATTGCAGGCCTCCCCATGTCATGTCGTGAAGAAAGTTGGAAAGCCATGAGGAAGTAGCTCCCCTTTGATGATATGCTAAACAGTGCTAAACCCCCATGTCAAAGTGAAAGTTTGGAGGCTTCGACCCATCCTGGATATCCTCATTGATCAAACGGTTTCTTCTCAGCCAGGATCCTCTTGCAGACCAGCAGCGGAACAATCGGGCCGTTCGCGCTAAGCGGATGATGCGCTCGTCCAAGGACTGGACAGGATGTGGGCTGTGGCAGTCTATCACACAATGCTCGCACAAGGACATCACCTCTCATGCAAAAGGATATCACTCTCCTCATCTTGTTCTGCAAGTGTTCTGGCCTTCCTGGTTTGCAGGAAGTCTCCAGCCCCCCCGATCTTCCATCATCTTCCCATCGCCACCGCCACCTTCCGAACTGCGAAGCGCCAACCTCCCAGACGGTTCCCCTCACCTGAAAGTAGGTCTCACTGAGGATCCAAAGCGCCACCATCCCAGCATCGAACCAATTCCAAAAGTCGAAGGGGAACTTCCTCGACCGAAGAAGCGACGTGGTGCTCGAGACCGGTCTGCGAGGATCGAACCACGACGTACACCGACACTGGTGTGTACACCCTCCGCCGCCGCCTTAAGGGGGGAAACCTTGAGAAGACGTGCAATTGGTGGGAAGGAGCACTGGGGGGCATGTGGATCTGTGTTTGGTCTTTTGCCCGGCTTCTTTGGGACAAGGACTCCAAGGAGTAGAGCGCCCGGCAACCAAAGACCAATGATTGGCAGTTGAGCTGACGGTCTGGGTCCAATAGGAAAACAAACTGAAAGAATCCTAGTTGTGTGTAAATAAGCTAAAGCGTCCAAACATTCAACAAGCCAATCAGGTTCTGAACGACTGCTCAGGCTGCACCAAAGACCCCAAATCCTGTCATATGCTGCTTTCATTACCTTCGTTCTGGGAATGTTGGGTTCCAATTCAGGTTATGCCGACAGCTGGGTTTTCATCCTGACAATGTCTACTTGGACAGGTCCCGCTGAGTAGCTATGTGAACCCCCTGGCAGAGCCAGCATAATATGCCCACCAGCCCGTGCGGCTGAGCTGCCATGGGCCCCAGCCCACTGCCCGAAGGACGATCCTGAATGGAGGCAAGGCGCCACTGGGTGGAAAATTGGAATCCCATCTGGGAGGTTCACTCAGGTAGACCCAACCCTCCAGAAGCTACGAACGGGGCTCCTGGCATCGCTACTAGGAACAAGAACGCTACGTTCGGGGCTCCTGACCTCCGTCTCAAAAACATGCATCAGCCCCTCCCACCTCGCTGGACGCCACGGCGCAACGGGGTCGCCCGGCGTGTTGCGCACCCGGGCGCAACGGAGGGTTTACCCGATTGACCCGATGCCCTCTGCTTTGGCCCGAGAGAACACCTCTGCTTTGGCCGCGGGCGCGGCGCGTGATGCCGAGCATCTCCACGGCAAAGATGACACCGAAAAACCACCTGAAGGGCCGTGCACCGGCCGGCTTAGACCGAAAGGGAGCTTGCATGGCAGTGGCACCGCTTGCATGGCAGACTGCTTCTCAAGAGGTTACCCCAAGCAAGGACACCTCTCGCCCACTTCGCACGTGCAAGCACTTCCGCACACTGCCAAGCTGCGAGGTGACAGTGAAGACCTGTTCAGCCTCAGTGGGAGCAGCACATCCCGCAAACATGCAAGTGACCAACTTCACGGCCACCTCAATCGCCGCTCATAAGTAGACAGAATTCCGAGGGGACTTCGACCCACCACTTGCAAAAAAGGTTCCATCATACCTTAACAACCTTGACTTTTAATTGAGGGGGGGGCCCAGCCCTGGCCACATTTGGATGATACTGCTCCAAAAGCTTGAACATTGAAGCTTCAGCCATCTAACACATTGGACATTCCTCCCGCTGAACAAGTCAATTGGGTTCACAGCCTAGTACATAACATCTGGCGATCGAGGTGAACTTGCTTCTCACGAAAGTAGGCACATCGGACCATATCCTTTGCAGAACTGGGGAAGGTATCAGAAAAAAGCCTACACAGCACAGTGATCCCAAATCGATGGAAATAGCGTTCAACGCCCTCACATGGAGATTCACCTGACCACGAACCCCCTCTACGCATCCCTCCGTGTCACCTGTGGCCCCCGGCTCCTGGCCATAGATCTCTGGCGGGCAAATTGTAGAGAGGAAAGCCCTCAGCCAGCAAGAATGGCACAGAATTTGGGTGGGGCCCTTGGTCTTCCACCACCTATTGTCCAGAGGAGGTTCACTCAAGACGCAAGATTGCAAAAGCATGCAAAGGCCAACAAATCGGGGATTCCTTGTCCATCGGCCCCACGATTCCAGCGTGCCACGATTCCATCGGACCAGACTTCTTCCTCAGTGCTGTCCCAGCCACGATCTTTTGACCAGTGTCTAGGCCTTGGTATTGCACCTGGCGCCATGGCAGGAGAATGAAATGCGAGGGCAAGGGGGCGTGTGGCATATACTGTGCCCAAAGAAGTCGGCCAATCAGCTGTTAAGTCAGTTCCCATGCCGCTGTCGAGGCCGCTGTCGGCGACAGCCCAGCCTCAAAGGACATCACCACCATGTTCAACACAATGACCACACCTCGGTCTGACGGGGCGGTCACCCTTCAAATCCAGCATCCATCACTTGTTCCTTTTCATCGGCGCACAAGAAAAGATCGTAGTGTGCCCGAGGTTGGTTCAAGTTGAAATCAGGACGTCGCCTGATATCTCCCTCCACATTCTTGTATAGCAACCCACTAGCTTGGTTCTTGGAGATGTTTTCTAGGGAGCCATCTCTACTAAGTTACTAAGTAGCCTATAAGCTCGGTGGAGCTTGGCTTTATACTTACAAGCAGAGAACCCCAGAAAAATATGAATATGGTTGAGGGTGTGGAAAGCATTGTAAAAGTAGGACCATCTTCTCACGCTGGGCTGATGAACGGACATTGACAGAGCCAAAAAGGGAAAAAACCGATGTTTGCCGGGTCCACTCTAGCAGTGCCAGACCTGCCGCGCCCCAAAACAGTGCAGCCCGGTCTCAGAACACCGTTTCGAAGTAAGCAGATCGGACCTGAGTGCATTTCCCGTTCGCCCGGTGTTCTCGCGGTGCCGATGGAACCATCGCGCCAAGCCTCCAACCTACTAGCGATGGCCTCCAACCTAGTAGCTTCTAGCTACTAAAACGACTAAAACGGGGGACAGCATACTTCTTTGGCAAGCTGATCAAGTTCCAAAACATGTTGGAGCGATACAGATTAATGCCCATGCGAGTCGTTTTCTGGTCGTGCAATCGTTCTTCTCTTGACCTGACCGAGACTCCCCTTTTCACTCCCCCGGCGTAATCATGGAAGTGGAAAGGCCCACCTGTTTCAAGGAGCCATGCCATCCATGCCGCCACGATTCTTTCAAGAAAATGTGTGTGTATTCAGCAAACCGGCCCAGTCAACTGGCGCAACAGTCACAAGTTGTTGGAACAGATGTTCGCACCAACTAGTGGAGAGCAAGGCCCAAGGCCGGCCCCTCCGTCCAAAGACGATCCGACCTCCGGTACCTGCGACTCAAAGCCTCGCAAATCGAATGCGGAAACCTAACCTACTAGGGACGGCCTCCAACCTACAAGCGATGGCCTCCAACCTACTATATAGCAAATCCTTTCCCATCAGAATTTGTGTGGGACTTCCGCCGTCTGCAGAAACTGTAACATGCTGCCCTCGGACTTTGGACTTCCAACTTCTCGGAACCTGTTGTTGCTCTTCCGTGGGTGCTTTACGGCTCATCTTCTGCCATCACCCCAGCGACTTGGCCACACGGACCACAACGACCAGATTGGGCCACCCGACGAGAACTGCAGGGTGCAATCCTTAACAAAAGGCCAAGCATGGTTCAAGAAGAAAGGAAACAACTCTGTTTCAAGCTTTACTCACGAAAGGCCTAGGAGCCCCGTTTTTCGGACAAAAAATTTTGCTCCAAAATCCGCCGTCATCTGTCGAGCGTCGTCCTAGCCAAGTTGTGTGTTCCACCTGCTCCCTCTTGACGAAGAAGTTGTCCTCACGCCCAATCGACACAGGGGGGAAAAATTAGATATACTGATATACATAGAAATAGCCTGCAACGGTGTATATATATATATATATTGTTCTAAAACTCGCATGCCCACAACGCGATGGATCTGCCACACATGTGCTGTGTGTGTGTGTGTGCATGACCTTCCTGTTGTGCGGCTCGTGCCTGGTCATCTAGCAACATGTCCCAAATCCTCATCTATGTTGCCCTTGGATGGCATTGATGCACAAAAACTAGATGATCCAGCCCAGGTCCATCAGCACAACATAACTCAACATACACCTAGAATCCATTTGACCCCTGTTTTGATGGGTATATAAGCCCGGTAAGCCCGTATCTTCGATGGTTCTCCTCTGATGTGTGTGGGACATGTTCAGTGGACATGGAAGCTACGTGGCTTTCAACATGCTGGGAAGTCAAAAATTTGCACCCGGCCTCACCATCGTAACTGACGATAATGAATATCACTCAGGCGAAGAGCTATTCTGGCCCCCGAAGCGTTCGACGACAGAACCAAAAGGCCCGTGAACTATATACACATTGGAAGACTTTCAAACCTCTCGGAGAAACCCACCTGCTTCGAGCTTCAAAGCAGAACCTATTCATGCCTTCAACTTCGAGCCCTCTATACGCTCCAATTGGAAAAACCAGCATTCATCATCATTCATCCACCATTTGTCTGGTAAACCCTCCTCACTTTGGCTCCTGGTACCTGGCGTTGTTCCTGCTCCTGTTCGGCGTGCTGGGCGTACTGGACGCTGAAGCGACCGGCGGCGGCGCCACGCCGCTGCGCCGCGTGTAGAGCTGGTCTGTGCTCATGCCCCTGGAGGGATGGACACGTGGGTTGTCCTTCTTGCTCAATGGTGAACCACCTGGGGATGAAGACCCTTGCGCAAAGCTAGTGCAGTTCAGTGGTTTCAGAGCAGATGGCGAATGAAAAACGGGGGGATTGGGCCATGTGAACCAGCTTTGGGGGATTCTGCCATCATAGGCATTGATAGTCATAAACCCACCGCACCAACCCCTTGTCCTGCTTCCTCACGGTGATTTGACATTGGCTTGTTCCCTGGCTCATCGTAAACCACCTTCCACAAAGACACGAACACTCAAGCAGGTCCCAGCTCGGGAAAATCCAAGTTCCTGACCCAACCAGTCATCAACATCCCAAACCAGTGTTGACCTGAGACCAGCCTGAACTGACCTGGGAATCGGAACTTCCCAGGACACAAGCCTCACAAACCCAAATGATCCCAAGTGTCCAAATTCGATACGTTTACCAGGACGACGTCGTCAGCTCGCCCACCCGCGCCTCATCCGAGCATCCTTCTGCGCCTTGATGGACTTTCTCGACTCCCGCCCGGGGTCGTGGTACTGGATGCGGACGCTGGACGTGGCAAACGCGTTCGGACGCGCCGTGGACGACAAAAGCCCTTTGGGCGGTGCAACGTGAGAGAACTTCCATGTGTCCAATCAAAATCTATGGGGGATGGTGGGCTGATCATGGTCAAAAGAGCTAGAGGATGCTGTTATTCGTTGCTTTGATTTGTGTCAATTCCTGAGCCTGGGTGGCGCACGATTGGGTCCAGAAGTGTCCAAAAGTCATCATAAGAAGCCACCACAACCAAAGGGCATCGCTACGAACGGAGCGATCGGACGCTACTAGGGGCGCTCTCCTGGCCTTACTACGAACAAGAAGCTGGGGCATCGCTACTAGGGCCTGACCGACCTAGCTCTGGTGACCGGCTGGTGACTCCCACACCGTTCGCCGAATGGGCTCAGCGCACCGTGATCGGTCGCCGGTAGCTACGCCGAACAACTGGCATGCGGAAACGCTCCACCAAGTCCGGGACAAAGGCCATCCAAAAATAGGCTCTTCTCAAAAAGTAGCCACACCTGGCCCTCACCCTTATTTAATGAAGTAGGCGCCCACTTAATGGACGCAGGATAGCTCACGCTCGCACTATTCATCGCTATTCATTTGGTTCCTAGAGTCATTTCTAATAAACCTAGCAACATGCAGGCATTCAAACCAGCAGCCCAAGCAAAGGTCAAGCAAAAATGCTCAAAAATGTAGCTACGCGCGTACCTTTATTATATTTTTAAAAAAATAAGAAAACAAGTTTATTCCCTACCGTTTAGGGCATGCGGAGTCCCGAATCCCACTACCTGCACGATGTGCGCCCCGCTCGCTCCGCTCCGCCTCTGCGATGCTCTTTCGCCTGAGAAGCGGCGACGAACGGTTTCACCGGATCTTCTTCGTATCGAACTGCGATGGGCGACGAAGGGAATTCACAAGGAGTTTTCGATGCTTGACATCGATTTATACAACCCCCATAGCGAAAGGTACCCTGACAAAACAATCGACCCTGGAAAGTGAGTCCTTGAAAATGAAGGTTCATCTACTGTACTAGACTGATGGTTCCACGTTTGGGTGTGTAGAGTGTGTCCGTATTTGTTCGATGAAGTTTTCGGCCAACTGACATGTTTCGACTTCGCGAAGCTGTGGGGAACCAACATGCCTCCAGGGAACGTTACGTTTCTCTAAAATTTTTGTATATATGTCCTTGTTGGTTTGCACTGCCCCTCAGGTCGAGCCTGGGAAAAGCATGGACAAACCTATTGAAGAAAACGCAGGACTTGTCACCCATGGCTATACACATCATTTACTGTTGACCCTTCAGCAACTAGCACAAACTTCGGGTACCCCAGGGAATTCAGCACTAACTAGCAAACACTTGGTGCAATCGACCTCGGTGCAATCGACCGAAGAAATCCTCGCAATCGAAGTGTTTGAACGAAAAAACCGCCTTGCAAGATCTTGGATTGACCGTGTCACGATGCAGTGATCCTCTCCACGTGCCACGTGAGTGCTTCTCTCATGTGCTTCGTTCGTACGGCAAGCCAACGTGGATCCGCAAAGTTGCTTCGTCCGAGCTGGCAGATGTTCAAGGAAAAAACGGGCAGTAGGAATGACTCAGCTGCCATCAAGTAGTCACACCCATCAAAGCGGAGTTTAGCACGTTGTCCTCTGTTGATGGTGAGGGCACTCTGCCCAGTGCCACGACTCTATAAACAGCCACACGCGGGTATGTCCTTCTGTTCCTAGAGGCGACATGCACGCCAAAAGGCACCCCTCTCAAGCTGTTGAGGAAGCCCAAACTGGTCTATTTATGTGCCGGTTCATGGTGGTTTTGCCAGGGTTTAGGAAGCTGCAAGCCCTGACGACCTGCATTCCCTGCCCCTGCCGAACCATCTCCTTCTTTCAAGGTTGCGGCCGAAACAAAGCCTGCACGGAACAGCTGATTCAGCCGGGAACCTCCCAGGACTTCCTCATCCAAGCCGCCCGCCGCCGATGGATTGGGTGTGCCCAAAATCTCCACCAGACCTGGCGGTGAAGGTGTCCGAGCGCCCCGTAGGGATGGGCGTCACCTGAGCGATGTGCAGAGAGCTTGAGGAGTTTGAGGGAGTTGCCAGTTGGTAGTGGGGTCTACGAATTATGTGTATATATATATATAATATACGCATATGCATATGCATATTGCATATCTATCTATCTATCTATCTATCGATCCATCCATCCATCCATCCATCCATCCAATCAATCAATCAATCAATCAATCATTCCATCCAACTATCTATCCATCCAATCAATCAATCCATCCATCCATCAATCAATCATGTGTGTGTGTACGTGTGTGTGGAGAAGAATGACTTTTTAGTCTATTTGGATCTATTTGGGGATGACAAACTGGACGTGAAATCTGAGACCAGCTCCAGTTGATCAAATGTTTTGGAATGTGGCTACTTTTAAAGCCCAAGAGCAGTTCGTGAACTGCTCCAAGTGTTGCACTCCACAAAGCAAACACCTTGAGTCAAGCTGCTGCCATCCCGTCACTTGCATCATCATCTTCAGTATCGTGGAGCACAATCTGCCCCGGAAGCGACATCGACATCTTGGTCTTTCCAGGTTTGTCGGACGCCTCAGCAGAGCCGGTTGACATCCAGATCGTGTAAGGCGGTGTAAGGTTGGAGACTGGATACCGGGAGACCTGGGCTTGGCCTTGGCTTTGGTGGTGCAGACTTTTTGAGCTTGGCTTGGGTGGTGAGCCCTTTGCTTGCTAGTTTGCTGGTGGTTTGGCTGGATACCATTGGACCTCGGCGGGCGAACCCACCCCGTGAGGAACCAGGGGTTCAGGAGGCCATGGAGCCTTTTCGACCAGAGCTTGCACCGAATCGGGAGCAGAGGGTTGGATGGCGAACTGGCCCTGGCAGTTGTAAACATGGCCTGTCCAAAGGGGAATGAAACAATTGTTGCTCTCCGAAATGTCGAAAGGACTCGTGCGGAGAGGGAAAGGGGAAGTGTAGCTGTTGGGGAAAATGCACCCTGACTCCTCCCTCCCTCCCTCCCTCCCTTCCTCCCTACCTCACTCACTCACCCTCTGACTCCCCCACTCACTCACTCACTCACTCACTCAGTCAGTCACTCACTCACTCTCTCTCTCTCTCTATCTATCTATCTATCTTTCTTTCTTTCTTTCTTTCCATCCGTCCGTCCGTCCGTCCGTCTATCTGTCTGTCTGTCTCTGTCTGTTTCTGTCTCTCTCTCTCTCTCTCTCTCACTCATGACAAAGACCGTTGAGTTCTACGTGGCTCCATGCATCCCTACTCTTACTCGGTTGTGCTAAGTACGGGGATGAAGCAGAACATGCATCCCAAATCTGACTTTGACAACTGACAACTGCCCTCTACAGCACCACTCCTTTTGTGTTTCTTTCAGCCCATTTCCAGGGGGCATTGCATGGTTCAGCGTCCCTCCAGGACGATGGGACGAAATGGTATACGTACATCGGCAAGCCCAGCTTTCATCCAATTCCAGGAAGAAGTCCGTTTCCCCGAAAAACTGAACGTCCGTACCTCTCTGACTCTAAAAACAGAAGTAAATACAGACTTTGGGTGGAGCTGCATGAAGTGAGTTGAAATGAGTTGAGCCTTCACCCCACCCCCTTCAGCCTTCACGCACCGACCCTCCGCTCCTCGGCGTTCAGCGCCGGCTGTGGCGGGAGGGCCGGTGGGGATCGCTCGCCTCCTACCGCAGAGCCCGCGCGGAAGGATCCGGTGTCGAGCCCGGGAGGTCTGGGGGTCGAGCCCTGGAGGTCCTGGGTCCGAGGGCTTTGCCTTGGTGTCTTTTTTGGGACATCCCAGCGGGTGTTCGAGAGGAAGTTCAGTCAGATTTTTGTCGGAATGCCCTTGTGCTGGGTCCGAAGTAGGTGGTGTAGGGGTGGTTTACTATGGCCTACTTGCGGGTAGGAGACGATCAAGAACGGTGCAGCCGAGTCGATCAGTACAGCGCAAAGGATGGTATCCGATTTGGAGTTGTGCCTGTTTCTCGTCCATGTCAGTTGACGAGGTGACGTAGAGGGCCCAAATAGATATATAGCAACTTGTTGGGCACATGTTCAAGACAATCTGGTGGCCCACCATTCACCTACATATCGCCTCCACACGTCTCACGCGTCTTGATCATTGCAAGTCAGTCTTAGTGAATGCACAGAACTCAGCGCCGGACCACTTTGGTGGCTAACAAACTCTCAATCCGTCTTTCCACCTTGCCTTGCTCCACCCAGTCCCACACCAACCTTTACCCGGTTGGCTTCCACCAGTCGTTCGTCCTTGCATGCCCAAGCTGGGCACCGGTGGCAAGGTCATCACCGGCAGGCTGGGGGGCAGCATCTCGGTGGGAGGTTCACTCAGCTCGCTGCTCCGAGGATTGGGACTGGGCGGACGGTCCCTCGGCACAATGCCTCAGTTGGGGCACGGGACCGGCACTGGAAATTGTTGGGGCACAACAGGATATAACTATAAAACTACAATAAAACAACATATTAAAGCATTATCTCGATCTTCCCACACCACCAGGTTGCCAACGGCTTCCACCTCCATCTTGTGCGCTGGTGCCGGCTGCGGCTCCCTGTCCGGCCGCGCCGCACGGTTGTCACGCGCCGGCGACGTCGGCCGCGACGCCGGCCGCGATGCCGGCCCCGACGCCGGCGACGTCGGCCGCGACGGCGGTCCGCGGCTGGCGGGGGGGCTCGTGTCGCCGGCACGGCGGATGGCGCTGGGCGGCGGGCGGACACGCATGGCGGCGGCGGCCGTGGGCGGGCGGCTGCTCTCAGGGCTATCGCCCCGCGTGCGGGGGCGCTGAATCCGTTGGTCGAGCCTTGGAGTGTCAACAGGGGAGAGCAGATCTGGAATCCGAAAGCCGTTGATCTTGACAAAGGTGTCCCAGAGTGGAACCCGACACTTTTGCTGGGCACTCGCTTCATTTCAGCAACGCTCCATCAGTGAAATTGATGCACCACAGATCACCACGAAGCAGGTCCCGCACACTTGATTCGGCGCTTTCATAAGACCTGGCTCAACCTAACAGACCTAACACATGCTAGAAACTCCCCCTGCCAACCCAATTTGCTCCAAGCACCCCTGGCAGGGGTGCTCACATGGAGGGATGAGTGCTGTCAAAGAAACCCAGTATGTCATGACAACAGCAACCGCGACCAAAAGGCGCTGACCTACTTCGGCCCTGGAGCCCTTCGATCGGTTGGTCAGCGCTGGTGAGAACGGCGGTGGGTTCTTCTCCGATGGCCCAGAACGTCTGACTGCAGGTGTGGTGGGGCTCTCTCTGAAGACGTTTGTGCGACACAGTTTAAAACAAGTCCTGCAACGTCCGATCATCCACCAAGCCACTCCAAGATCAGCTGCGCATGCCGGGCTTCTAAATCTTGTTGGAGCCGCTGGCCTGAAGGCCATGACATGGAGCTTTGGATGCTTTCTTGGTGGATGCTGGTCGAGTCTAGCGCCCAGTACAAAATGTTCGTGGTCCCTGCCACCCACCCGCATCTTCTGCATCACCAACTGCATCACCACTCGTCCAGCAGAAAGAAATAGCACCAACACGAACTCACACTTTTGGGCCTCTGGACTGCACCTGTCGCTCAAAATTTTGTCGCAACCAAAAGCATTCACAAGCAAAATTTCAGCCTTGGCCTCATAAGGTACTTTGAGCGGCTTCCAGAGGTCGAGTTTGGGTAATGGTCATGGTTGATCAAGATTGGATCAAAGTTGAATATTCAATTTAGCAAGAACATCGCACATTACAGTCTATTTTACTGTGTTTGGCCATTGTTGAATGACATGTGGCAGCAAACCTAATACAGTATAATAAACACTGCAAAAACCTTTGTTTTTGCCTCCCACGGCCCCAAAAAAGAACGTTAATACCACACGTTTTGCTCGCAGGACTAAGGACCAACAACAGGGACAGCGAGAACAACCCTTGTGGCATCGCCGGCTTGCGAAGCTCTAGAAACCTGGAATATTCTGTGCATTTAAAGGTTCTTCTGAAATTCTGAAAGTACGTGAAATCCTGCTGCCCAAAACGGTCTATATATATATACATAATATATCTATATATATATATATGGTTGTTTAAATGAATGTGTATGTATAGTATATTTTATATATATATAGTACCCCTCCAAGTTCACCACAATCACGATACCACAAAAAGGCTGACCAAATGTTTGTTTGGGGGGCAGGGGTGCCATAAAAATGCAGAGAGAGAGAGAGAGGGAGGGATGCATGTGCATGTGTGTGTGTGTGTGCGCGGAATACCGGAGCAGGAGTGCTTGCATTTGGAGTGTGCTTCCGAGGCATGCTTCGCGCAGTGTGAAGGCCAAAGCGGTGTCAAATTCGGTGGGTATGCTTCAGAGATCTTCAGAGGTATGCTTTCTGGGCATGCTTTCACCCATACTTTGGCGCCGAGCTGCGTTCCAAGCACAGCTGCTCTTCCAACCAAAGAGCTAGCTTCGACTGCGCGGGTGACATGCCAAGAGCTTGGCCGAAGGTCCAACAGCAAGAAAAAAAAGAAGCTATGCCATGCTGCAAGCTCAAAAACTTGGGAGAAGCTGCCTCCAGTGCACTGTCACTGGCCATGGGAATCCACATGAACACGTAATTGTGCTGTATGGTTTTTGAGACACCCCTGAATTCTTCAATTGTTATACGGAAACTGAAATACCACGACCCCTTGGAAGACGATTTTCTTCTACAAACAGGCGGTTTTCCACTTCCATGATGATTTCAGGGAGTGTTGTGTCATCTGCCACAGGCTGGCGAGGCTCCAACACCACAGGCCACTCCCGCTGCACCTGACCATCGCCCAGGGTCTGAGACTGCGACAGCCTCAGATCCCACCATGCACTGGCCCACTTGGTGGTCCAAATGGGGTGCCCATTCCTACAGGGCCCTTCTAGATATGCCGTTTGTGTAAATTAGTTGCTGCTTTTACTTCGCGGCATACTGCGTGGTCAATTCACCGCTAAGTTCTTTCCGTTTTGTTAGTCAACAACACGACTACCCCACAAATAGCGCACCCGCCCATGAGGGCAAGGGACGCGTCGTCGAAGCGCCGAACATGCTGCGCAAGACCGATGCCCCAAACCCTTGTAGGTTGACCTTCCCGGTAGTCTATTCTGTTCATTTTTGGTGTCAACCACGTTCCCCGGTGCCATGACCCACACCCAGTTGGTTTCGGATCAACAGAAGCAGTTTCTCACCGTTTCTCCGGCCTGTCTGACTCCTGTCTGACAGGCAAACGGGTCCCAACGTAGCCGAGCAAGATCCCTCACATGCCTGTCTCACATGCCTGCAAGCTGGCGCAAGAGTAACTTCTTATGTGCCCATCCACCACACAGAACTATAGAACTGTTGGCATCCCATCTCTCAACTCTTGCGAAGGCACGTGCAAGTTTGAAGCACGGCCCTTGCTCCACTTGGGTATGCCGCAAAACAGATGTTCCCACTGCCCAATCTTAACTGCCCCATGTGTATCATGTGTTCAGGATCCGTGTTCCAATTCCGAACTTCTGGAGCCTTCCTCCAACCAGCTCATTCACCTTACTCACCACTCCAATACATCACGTCCTTCTCTCTCCCTTCGTTGGTCGTGCCGCTCGCCGGTGCTTCGCATCGCCGAGCCAATCATGGCCTGGGGGGGAGCTCTGCGAAGTCTGCCGTTGAAACACCGCAAAATGCAAACCCTTGGCGATTGCGATCGATTGAGCCCCTCACCCCACAACAGAAAAAACAGAGATGAAAATCCTACCGTAGCTCCTAGTGGGACATGTTTGTTGGCCTCTATGATGTGCCTCTTTGGGATGTTTGAGGGCTTATTGACATCAACCCTGAACTTTTTCTTTTCGTTGGTCACCATGTTTTCCTGCACAAAACCCGTTTGTCAGGGAAGTCTAGTACGTGAGATGGCCGCAAACGTTGGAAGACATCCACCAGAAAATTACACCCCCAACGTCTCACAGCCACCCACCCAGCCAGTTGATCCCGCGCCTGGTCTGGCAAAGGGCCGTTCGGCTGGGCGCGGGTTGAAAAAGAGGTGGGACACCGAGTTGATTCCCCAAGTGTTCGGAGGTGCCTTGTGGACGGCGACCTCTAGCGGACTCTAGCGCTACCCTCCAGAAGGGGGGAGGAAGGGAAGCCCTGCGGCTTGAAGAATCACTGCTCAGCGTTCTGGGTCTTGATCTGCTTCTGTTCTGCGCGGGACGGGTAAGCCTGAGGCTTGATCCCGGCTGCGACATGTAGCGCGCACGAGCCAAAGCCTTGATCCCTGCCTGGCTGGAAGATATCGTCTACAACTGATTCCGTCCACCCACTGTGCCGTCGCGCTAAGTCGCTAAGTCCTCTTTCTCTGCTCTGTCATTCTAGGTAAAGAGGACCGAAGTACAACAGGCTTCAAGAATTCATCAACGAAGCACAAGAGAAACAATGAAGAAGAAGAAGCAGCAGCAGCAGAAGAAAGAGGAGGCGTTGCAGCTCGAAGTCTTAGTCTCCTCATATCACATGCCCCAGTGTTCTTCGGCCCCGCACGCAATTGAAGTATGCCTGCCAAATGGCGGCATTGTTTGCCTCCTTCATGCAAGGGAAGACCTGGCTCAAACACGCGCACTCGAGAAAGACGGAGATGCCAGCGCCAGCGAATGAATGGCAGCTTAGCACATCAGCAAGCCCGTTCCTTTGGCCAATCTCCTCTGTGAAGGCTTGATGAAAGCTAGGCCATAACGCGGCAGAACGCATCTTGTGTTCAAAGGGTCGGTATGTCAACATCAACGCCGCAAGCATGCTCAAGTGTGGCTATTGAATGCTATTGGCTGCTTGGTGGAACAAATGGTGGCAGAAGATGGCAGAAGCGGTTTGTGCATCACTTCGTTTCCAAGCATCCAGTTCCAGGGGTTTCTCATCCGAGAATCGACGTTCGAAGAGATCACCAAGCCAAGAGTTCCAAAAGGTGGTGTCCATCCAGTGAGTGGATGCTCCAAGAACCCCAAAAGCTCCACCTTTGTGATCCATCTTGGGCCTGCCGAACCTGCCGCCCACTCCGGTTTCACCGGAGTTGAGCCTTGCGAAGCAAGGGCATTTCCCAACAACTCTGGCCACCTACTGTTGCAAGGGTTCCTTTTGGCCCCACCACTCTTCGAGGCCGAGAAGGCAGCCCTGGCAGCCTCGATCTGGCCCTTGCAATTGAACTTGAGCTTCCTCAGCCCGTTCAGGATCCCGCGCCTCAGTGGCTGAACTGACCCGACCAAGAGCATGCCAAGGATAGACTTGCAGTGTCGCAAGGGGCTTCATGAAGTACACCTGCGACCTCCAAAAAAATAACTATCAGAAGTAGACCGGGTGAATCCGACTAGACAAATCGACATATATATATATATAAACACATGATCACACATGTCTGCAAAAGTGCCTAAAGGGTGCCTCTACAGCGGTGATGGCATCTATGGAACGCAGGCGTCTTCCTGAAGGGGTCCTGGTCATGCCTCAAGAACACCGGCCCACCCTCCCAACCCATCTTTTTCAATCCACTGGCCACTTGCTTCAAGTGTTGGCGCTGCTCTTCCAGGACACAGCGTGCGTCGATGGTGCCCCAGTCGCCTGCGCCTGCACCGAGAAGGAAACCTTTAGCTTTGCATGAAGAACTGGTGGGGTACCGCTCTCGAGAATGAAGGGAATACCGAATACTCCTTATCCTTGAGAGGGGAAGGTGGCGAAAGGTTGGTCACTTTCTGGATTTCTTTCTGGATACCTTTCTCCTCGAAATGTTCACGGGTTTCTCTTCCCCCACATCTCTGACCCTGACTACTTCTAGAGGCCATGGTGGCCGCAAACATTGCAGCCCTAGACTGACTCCTAAACTTGTCAAACATTTCTCGCTCCCAGCTGCTCCGCATCCCAGGAGCAGTGGCCTGACCTGCACGTCGGAGCCACCAGAAGCTGCGTTGCTGGCAGAGTAATGCCATCGCCAAAACCCGCTCCTGGGGGGTGCCGGTGCCCGTGCCGACGCCTGGCCGAAGCCATGACTGGCGGGTGCGGGACCCGCCTGGCCTCGCTTGCAATATGGGTCCTGATGTCGAAACATGTTATCTGTTCGGAGGCTTTTCCGCAGTGAACCTTGGGGAGCCTTTGCAGGTGTGGCCCGCAAAGCACCGAACCAGTTGGTGTGGGGAACCTGGAACCTGCAGTCTTCGGCTCGTGAAAATGGAGAGCCAGCATGGGTGCTCCACTCGAAAGAGAAAGGCAAGCACCAGCCCCGCGGTACAGTAAGATCCAGGTGGAGGATTCAAAGGGCCACACTGGCACCACAGAGCTCTCTCTCTCTCTCTCTCTCTTGAAAGCATGGCCCTTTCCTTTCTAGGCGAATCTTTAGGCTTTCTGCAGAAACCAGAGAGAAGGAAAGAAAGGTAACGTTTTAAGAAAATCTTGTGCTCTACTTGCTTCGAAATGCATCTTGTCCGAGGCATTGGACAGGCGGAACAAGGCTCCTGACTGGCAGCTGATCTGGACATCAAGGGCTGACCTCACGCTAGTTGAGTCTGCCGTGAGGTGGGGAGGAAACCCAAGAAGAACGGAACGTATTGATTATATTTGATTAGGGAATGCCGATGACAGTGTCCGAGCTTCACTCATGCCCAAAAGGAATTTGAAGACAATCTCCTTACTGTGACTTTGGTGTGATTTTCTTGGAACATTTCCATGCTGCTCAAAGGCTCAATGTTCACATGCATGATCTTTCAACCCAACAGGCAGTCTTTCCAGCCACACTTCATCAAAAAACAACACGTCCCTTTTTCATGGCAACGCCGAATCGAACCCCGTCCGCACCGCACCCAAGGCCAGGAATGAAAACGTGCAGGTTCGGTCCGTGCCTTGCCCACTGTCAGATCGGCCCAGGACCACCTGGCGTGCAGACAGCAGAAGTTCCTGCCGAAGCCCCACTGCTGCAGCGCCTGCAGAGGTTCAGGATGGGTAGAACTCCCGTGCCCGCACCCCGGAGGCGCAAATATTCAATGGTTGTCACAATTGTGCTAGTGTGGAATTGGGACAACTCCCGGAGGAATATCTGTATATATATATATATATGGATGGACAAGTTTGAATTGCACTCTGAGCTTGGAGCTCCCATTGGTGAGCTGCGGTCATTCGAAAGTCAGCCAGCCGAGCTCGAATGCCCTCTGTCTGTCCTTCTGGAGTCTGAAAAGTTCATCTTGAAGAATCTCCAGACCAAATTGGAGTGAAAGAATCTGAAAGAACTAAGTCCTCAACAGTAAACTGCCCTCCAAAGATGAATAGACCGGCCGCAGCCGCTGCAAGGGTTAAGATTGCTAAAGATTTTGGAAGGGGGGAGTTGAACGGTAGGGAATGCCCGTGTTTTTTTGGATCTGGTTGGAAGCAATCTCGTTGAGAACCATGTGAAAACCCAGCACATGGTGACAAACAAATGAAGAGCTAGTCTAAGTCTAGAGAAATGCACCACAATCAGGTGCTTGTGTACTGGCCCATGATGACCAAAAGACCGCCACCACAAATACACAAATGGGATTTCAATTGGGAGTTTAAGCACCTAACCAAACGTTTGACCAAACAACAGCAGAAACACACAGTATTCATGAAATATGCCCATGTGCTTAGCTGAAGGCCATACGTATCAAACTATAGACATACATTTGTGTAGCTATAACATATATATATATATATACAGTAGCTTCCAATCGCTTCACCTCAGCCTGGCCACCAGTTCCACCGGTCGGCGCTTTGGGTCTCCTACGCCGCGGGGCGGCCCCGAGCCACCTCCTTCGGCCGCTCGCGCCAGCACGTGGCGGCCCAAGAGATCCACGGGAGAGCACATCCCCAACGCCCGGCGCCAGCGCGAGGCCTCCGGGGCAGCGGAGAGACCATCCATCGGCATGTCAGGATGCTGCAGGCAGACTGGATGTTAGACTGTTAGACAGTTGATTGATAAATATAACATAATATAGCCACCACTTGAAGGTATGATTCCTCAAACAGTCTACATGAAGTGAATTTCCGCTCACTTGGGAGGCTGCAGGTCACACGCCCCAGTGAAGCAGGGAGATGCCTGGCAGCACGCCAACGTCAGTGCACTAAAGGTGATGGCGTCAGGCCTCACAGGACCTGAGTCGAACTTTCCCACATACGGCTTGTCCTACACGTTGCTGAGTTGAAGTTATCGGGGTCTCTGAGTTGAGGCACAAAAATGCGATCAGTTGGATGATGTGCTTGGAGAACTTGAAAACGTTCAACGTTGGATAACAGTGACTCATCAAAAGCCTCCACATACCAAGTCCAACGAGAAAAATTGGAGCTTCACAATTCCAAGTTGATCGTCATTATGTCTTGCCATTGTTTGCGCACCCCGGTGAACATCAGAACTCGTGTATATCGACAAATCTGTTTACGAGTAGCTGTGGACGGTGATGCTTGGTAAGGACCTTTCCCCAAATGGTGATCATCTGGTATCGAACTGCTAATTGCTGGCAATTTATGGGGCTCAGGACACACGAGATCGGCCACTACCCTGGAAGCAGCTGCATTTCTGCTTAGACCCCACGCCATCCAAAAGACCCAATGCGAGCTCCCACTCGCCCGCCTGGCGAGGAAAGGGGCTGCAGGAAAAACGCAGCGACACAGCACCCAACTTGCGGGGGAGATTCGACAGCAAGACCGACACAGCGAGAGTCAGCGAGAGCCAGGGCTAAAGAAGAGCCGGATTTGTTCAAAAGAAGGCGTTTCGGGTCTTGGACGTGTCTATGCTTTGAGTAGGCAGAGGTGGATTTGGAAGTCTTGAGGATGAGCTTGGCCGGGTGTGGGGATCAACACCCTGAGACCCGGACACAAAAGCACGTAAGCATCCACATAGGCCAAGAAACGAGAGGACCAACCAAAGATAGACCAACAAGGGCGCGCATGTGTGTGTGTGTGTGTGTGCCCCCCTCCGCTTCCAAGAGTTTCTTTTTAAACAAGCAGGGGACCAGGCAGGATACATCGTCGCCTGGTAATGAGGCTGGCGATGTGTCCGGGGATATGGAAATGGGACGCCACTTCCGCGTACCTGCACTGCTAACCAGGGAAACAGAAGGAAATGGTTCTCGGCACACTGTGTGCGTCGGTTCCTTTCCTTCTGTTGACCCTTTTCTACTCTAATGGGGCGATTCGAAAGTCCCCCCCCCTAACTACAAGCTGGACACTTCAATTCTTTTTCTAGCTATTTTCTACCCTATTTGAAGCGATTCCTTTGGTCTCGCTTCCAGATGGAACTTACTCCATTATGCACGGCCGTAATTCGGGACTGCTAAGTATTCAGCAACTAAGCTGCAGTTGCGCATAAACAAATGTTCAAACATTTCAGTTTTGCTGACGTTGCCACCTTACCGTTCCCTCACTCCTTTCACTGTGGATTATGGCATTGGATGAACCCTTGTCTAAGTGCGTGTTTTCCCACCCGGGTGCACAGTGTGATCCTCTCGCAAGAGAGGCGCCGAGACCACCGTGAATCACATATTGATTTAACGTTCCTGCGTTCTTGGAATATGGTTTTGGATTGTTTCTGCTTCACCCATAAACAACTGAACCATATGCCGCCGGGCTCACGGATAGAATGCCGCCGGGCTTACGGAGAATGATTCCCCGCCCCCACCCCTCACCTCTTTCCTTCTTGTGGTTTCTTCGTTTGTTAGGTGTTTCTTCAGGCTTGTTAGGTTGTTCTTGACGTTTCCCCGCCCCTCGGCTTCGCACCTTTTTTTTGCTACACCTATCTTTCTCTCTTGCCCTCTTCGTTTTTCTCTTTCTGTCTTGCTTTCCTTTCTAAGGCTTGTTAGGTGGCTATTCAGGTTTCCGTTGCAGTGAGCGCCGCTATGCGGCGCTGTGTGTGTGCCCCCCCTCCGTTTCCAGGAGTTGTCTTTTTTAAACAAGCAGGGGACCAGGCAGGATACATCGTCGCCTGGTAATGAGGCTGGCGATGTGTCCGGGGATATGGAAGTGGGACGCCACTTCAGCGTACCTGCACTGCTAACCAGGGAAACAGAAGGAAATGGTTCTCGGCACACTGTGTGCGTCGGTTCCTTTCCTTCTGTTGACCCTTTTCTACTCTAATGGGGCGATTCGAAAGTCTCCCCCCCTAACTACAAGCTGGACACTCAATTCTTTTTCTAGCTATTTTCTACCCTATTTGAAGCGATTCCTTTGGTCTCGCTTCCAGATGGAACTTACTCCATTATGCACGGCCGTAATTCGGGACTGCTAAGTATTCAGTACCCAAGCTGCAGTTGCGCATAAACAAATGTTCAAACTTTTCAGTTTTGCTGACGTTGCCGCCTTACCGTTCCCTCACTCCTTTCACTGTGGATTATGGCATTGGATGAACCCTTGTCTAAGTGTGTGTTGGCGTGCCAGTGACGAACGCCATTGCATGAGTCCAACTACGTTGATTCCGACCTTTCCTGGGCACAGGTTGAATGCATTGTCGATAGTCTTTCCCGATCGACTTCAACAATTTGACTTGATGGCAGGTCATAGCCTTCTCACATGCACTGATAAGGCTATTGAGGGCCACCGCGGACAGGGTCAGCTGAGTCCGCACTGCCTCCTCAGCCGTGGGTGAGGTGGGTGTGGGTGGGGGTGGGGTTGTTTTCCGCGGCGACGCTTTCCACACGCCCAAACAAACAAGAGTTGCGGTCAACTAGAAACCCATCGGTGCAATCAACGACTCAAAGAGCGAGAGAGAGAGAGAGAGAGGGGCGTCAGAAACAACCATGCATTTATACTTTCTATATAGATTTGATTAAATATATATATATAAGTACATGTATATTATGTCGAGACTTGTAATCCTGGACACGCATGGACACCTCGGAAGTTGCGTTGCGGGCGGCTGTCCGATCTGCCAAGGCTCATGGAAAAGGGCAAGCGCCCGCCACCAAGAATTGGATGTTTCAAAGGCACCTTGGCTACTTCTCGGCTCGAAAGCGGGGGCATCACACATCCCAACGAAACACTGAGGTTCCAATCGTCTTGCTTCGCACTGCACCCGCAATTCGAGCCCTCCCAAACACCGAACACCAGGCCGCTCAGCAAGGCATGGCAGGCACCAGCACTCCGAGCTAAGGTGAACAGCCCTTGGGCCTCGCGCCAGCGCTGGGCGGATGCCAGGGCCGTCACCGCACTGTTCAAGCTCCTTTGGTCACGCGTTCAGATGCGAAGGAAACTGAAGCGACAAGGTCGAACATCGAGTTTCTTGCGCGCTTGGGAATGTTCGAGGGTCAAGGTCAATCCTTGAAAGGTCGAGGCTTCCTGGAAAATTTGTACCGGTTCCTGACTGGTTTGGGGGGTGGTCCGGAGGACCCCATTTTTCCGGGAATCACCTATTCGTTGGGCGGCTATGAATTTGGAGGATGGTTTCCATCTAGCACACCTGGATTCACATGAAAAGAAGCGTCAAATGTGGCACTGCCAATGAAAACAACATTATGTTATCGGAAAACGTTTGCTAATCCCTCCCTGCCCTCAAACCATCATGTCCCGCAGCAGATTGAATAACAAGTTGGGACAACCTTTAACAAATATGGCTCTTCTCTGAGCCACTCTGAAACCAAACACACCCTGCCCCCTTGCCTTGCCCGTCTTACCCCTTTCCGCTCAGGCACACAGTGTCACACCCCTGCCCGATCTCCGCGAGAATCTTCAGCACGCCCCGCCAGTGCCGTCCGCGCCCACAAGCAGCCATCAAGGTCGTCGAAGTCACCAAATCCCAAGGTCCCACGCGCTGTGCTTGCGACTTGGTGACCTTAAAAGACACGAAACCAGCAGTCGAAACTCACAGCGACAAAGGCCGCAACTATTCGAAAGTGTACCATCACACGAACATCCAGGACGATCCCAACATATCGTGAAGGAAGTAATCGTTTTTACAATCCTACTGAAAGGTCACCTATATAGTATAAACAAACAGGTCAACGCACACAAACCTGCATCGCAAGGACGAGCTGCTAGCACATGCAGTTGGTCAATATGTCAAAACTAGGCCCGAAACCGAGACCAAGAGCATCCAATGTGCAACAGGGCCTGCTGCTCATGCCAGCTCGGAAGCTGACAGGAGAAACTAAAGGGAATTGAAAAGAGTACCCAAAAAGTAATCTCCCCACAGTGAAAATCTGAAAGTGCCCCACCACCCCACCGTCGAACGGGGGTCTGACAGTCACCTGCTCGAGAAGTTCCAGAGCACGTGCCCACTGCGTCCCTTGGACACAGGCAGACATGGCGCTGCAAACCGCTTTCTCTTCACCTGGCGAAGGAGACTCGATGGTCTCTCCAAACGGGAAACTGACTTGTTACTTCAGGGCTCTCTTGTTTTGAGACAACTCAAGACTAGATCTAGTCTGCGTGGTGCCACCAACGATTCAAGATACAACTGCTGAGGCTGAGAAGGATATGAACCGAACCTTGTATTATAATGTAGACAGGAAAGCACCTTGCTCCGCATCCCGACTTCTTTTGTCCTGAATACCCTACCATTGAAAGCAAGAGGGGCAGCCCCAAGGGACCAGAGACAAGAGAAGCGGAAATTAAAAGTGCATGTCATCACTCGAAACCTTTTCTAGGAACAAGGTGCATCGCTACTAGTAGCAAGAAGCTACTAGTAGCTCCTGGCATTACTACTACTAGCTGAAAGTCGTTCTCGTCGACCGCAGGACCGAAGGAAACCTCCGGAAATCAACGCCTGGGTTGCTGGCCGAAGTAAGAAGGAAGAGGGACGCCCTTTGAGGGTGGCAACACAAGTGGGAGGGCTGCTCTTCCAGCTCCTCTCAAGAAACCCAGGGAGCGGCACGAGAAGTGGTGACAATAAGCTGGGCATTCCTGTGGATCATTTCGCCTCCACTGTGAGGTTTTGGGGCGCATGTGGCAGGTCTGCCGCTGCAAGCCTGTCGCATTCCGAAAGCGCTCGAAGTCCTAGCAAGGCTGGCGGCCTCTTAAAAGAAAGACGAGCTCACCATGCGAGGCAAGACTGCCTCACTTGCAACAGTTGTGGATTAATTCAAGGGCTGGAGTCTTCTTTGCGTTGCTTGGAGCAGCGGTGGACGCAGCATACAAACAGGCTATCTGGCGATCTCCAGCTGGAGAATAAGTCTAGGAGACAAAGAGTCTCCACGCACCTCCGGTCTATTCACTTGGAAGAGGTTCGGTTCAATGAGACGTCATGGGGCAAAGACGGTGTACTGACATGATGAAGATGGCCGGGACACAACGCCATAGCCTCGTCGATCTGGGCCTGACCCGCGGCGCATGTGCTTGGAGACTCTTGGGATCCACCAATCTTTTGGCATGGAACCCGAAAACCACTGGGTTGTAGAGAAAAATCGTCTTCCAAAGGTCCAGTTTCAGTCCATGATGTTAAAGTATGATGGTCACTTCGCACCTCAAAGCACGAGGTGACGATCATGACCAGCCGCAAGGTGACGATCGATCCGATATCCTGCAAGGATCTGCTGAAAGCGCGCCGCCAAAGAGCCCTGCCCAATGTGGCCACTGCCGGATGTCACCATGGTGCGCAGCCAATTTTCGCGGTTCTCAGTAGTATCGCGTCAACATCCTTGATCCCGAACATTCGCGGTTCGGTGCACATCCCGTGATGCGGGCTGCAGCTGCGCCAGCTCCGAGCTTGAGCAATTGAAGCCCATGGAGGAATCATGAATATTGCGGGAAATGGGGTTTCTTGCCATCGTGTCGTTGGTGTTGCTAGGCATGCCCACAAACCTGTTGTCATAACATACTCGGGGTCGCTACAGTACCTTTTTCCTTACATTGTCTTCTGAGCGCACCGTCGATTTCGAGAGTTTCAACCTCACGCATGTCTCGCCGATCTGCTGTTGCCAAATCTCTGGCATGTCCCAAAAGAACCTAAGGCCCATTGCTTCGAGGCCTCGCTCCTCCCCATCACTCCTCCCGTCCCCACCTTCGCAGCGCAGCCTGCGCAGCGCCAGCAGTGCCCTTTGCCACTGGACGCTCCGCTCCAGCACGCCCAAGAGCAGCAGAACCACCGGGCGAGGCCAGCGGGACCCTAGCGTCTGTTCGATGGGCGTCAAGCTGCACGGCGAAATGGGATGCTCTGGAGTGAAGTTGGCGGGTCGAAATGGGTCTTTCAATGTCGAAGAAAATGGACGAAAGAACTTTGATGTTGGATCCGGTTTGACGGCGAAAGTTAAAGGTCATTCACAACCTTCTGCGGCAAACTGGCAAATGTCACACATGTTCTCGGGCACAGTAAGATTGAAGAAGGCACATAGCCAATAATTGCATTGGAACCAAGCAAATCACAGAAATACGTTGATTACCTCAACTTAATGCTTAATTACAGTAAGATTCAAAAATTAATGGATTGAAAACTGGGTGAGGCAAGCTTCATTTCCATGATGCACAATCACTGTGGCAGCTGAGGGGCCACACCTCGGGCATGTTGGAAACAAACTTGCAGGGCAACCTGCCACTGGGCTGACTCCCGGCAAGCCTGAGGCCGTGCCAATATCTCGCGATGAATGCACAATGCGCCCTGAATCAAATCCCGCTGATTCGTCCAAAGCCAACGAAGCTGGGCCACAAACGGCTCTGGTCTGAATAAGGGCTGAAGGATGAATAAGGGATAGTAAGGGCTGAAGGATGTTGAAGGTGTTTCACACTTCGGACAACAATCGCACCTTTTTGGATGAACAACCTGGAAACACCTTTCTCTCCGCTCTACTCACCTGTGTCGCCGCATGGGTTCTCCACAGGCTGGGGAGTTGAAAATTTGCGTTTTGGGGTGACAAAGGCGAACATGGAGTCAATCCAAGAGTTTCAACGATGTTCAATACGTATTACGTATCTGGTTGTGGTTAGGATCGAGCACAAAGCTGCTGCACCAAGATCCCCCTCGGCACATAGCTGCTGCACCAAGCAGCCGCCAAGGTCTTGGCAATGCTCGAAGCCCTGGCATACACACAAAAGCGCACACGACTCTCGTGCACCCAGGCGTCACAATGGACCATCATATACCCAATCATATCGGTGTCGTATATCACTGGGGTATGCCTAACAATAGTGACAGGCTGAGGTGTCAACATAACTGGTTGGTGCGTAGGAAGGAATCAGTGAAGTTTCGCCCCCAGCCTCCAATATAGATTCCTTTGGATCCATTCCCGCTCCACTCCCTAACTAACACCCGGACCCAATCAACACCCATTGTCAATCTGTTCGGTTCGATTGACCCGGGAGGAACCATGCCCCACGAAACGGGAGAAGCAAAATTCATTTCATTTCATGTGCGCGCAAAGCAGTCAAGCGCAGCGCCTGGAGAAGTGAAATGGTCAAAAGGAAATTGGCCCTTGCAGCACAGTAGCAGGTGAGCAAGGTCAACTTGGGGGCAGAAAGAAGGTGCCTCACACCTCAAGCCTGTTTGGCAACTTTCATCATGTCACCAATTTTTGTAAAGTGATAGGACGTAGATTGGTGTAATCTATAACTATGTTATAAGTGACAGCTAAACATGTACATGTATATATATATATGTATTCAAACAGTGTATGTATGTATGTATGCATGCATGCGTGCATGTATGTATGTATGTATGTGTGCGTGTGTATGTATTAAGTATGTCTGTATTGGGCAGGTAGGTAGGTAGGTAGGTATGTACATCACAAACATCCTAATCCACACTACTCGCAACTGCGCTTCTTTTTCTCGACCCGTTTCACGCTTTCGTGGGATCCGTGTCAACCCCGCTCCCGGGGATAATGCGTGGGTATGTTCCTGTCACCAGGAACCTCCACCCTGGTTGTTCCATCCTCAAATCCAACGATGTACATTGCAACCAGGTTCGCTCCCGAACCAAGCATACACAGGGGGAGAGCCTCCCATGAGGCGAAGCACCGCCGGTCCGTTCACCTGGGTGGGCCCTGGGTGGGACAGAAACTCCCCTGTCCAATGGGAGTTGTGATGATGTATGTGCACCCAAGCCTGCCCTAAGCTCAACACAACAATATGTAATGGTATGGTATGGTATTGTGTTGTATTGTATTGTAATGTAATGTAATAATGTAATGGATCCCTGTTAAAATTTCAGGTTGACGTTGGGCACGCTCAGTTTGTAGCGCAGCTCACCCTGAAACTCTACAAAATGACAACGCCTAGATACAAGCCTCCTTACAAAATGCAGGTCCACAGGTACCAGTGCTACAAAACGATCCAGCCACAATGACCCGCATTAAGTGCAACATCCATCAAACAGTTAGAACAAACACTCTACAAAATCAACCTGCCAGGCAAGCAAGGCCAATGAAAGACCAGCAGCACTGCTGACTACAAATTGCCAAACCCTGCCCCTCTGTTCTGTTTAAGACTGTGAATCGGGGGCCACCCCTAGATGGGGGCCACTTTGTTTAAGACAGATACTGTAGGTACTATAGATTCCCAAAGGCCAGTGGGATTGTGGCTGGGCTAGCTCTAAGATGCTGAGAGTGGGACTCCGAAATTTCAGCAATCTGGAAAGCAGAGAGCTTACAGAGAAGGCTTAGTTACTGCATTTTGTAGAGCAAGCCTTGTCCGTTTCACACTTTGTAGAGCCAAGGCCTTGGATGCGAAGGGGAAGGGAGAGAAGCGCAAAGAGAAGGGCGCCGATGTGCCTGGTCACGCATCCAAATATATGCAGATAGATCCAGATAGCTACAGATTCAAAGACCGGCCAGCTGGGTTGTGGCTTTACTAGCTCTAGGACGCTGAGACATATCAGAGCAATCCCAACTAAAATTGCAGCGTTCAGAATAATAGAACCTACAAAGAAGGCCTAAGGTAGTGGGAGAGCATTTTGTAGTATATCACATGGATTGCAGTAATTGCATGAGGAGAAGGATAAGAAACACAAACGATGTGCCTGGTCAGGCATCCAAATATGTACAGATTCTGAACGACTAGTTTTTTTTGTAGGGTTTATATAGGGTTGTGAGAGATAACGGGACGACTTCAATGGCAGCGCCCAGAAAATAGTAGAACCTACAAAGAAGACCTGAAGGTAGGAGGATCATTTTGTAGTAGAAAGCCCGTGCATTGCATCAATTTTCTAGATCTGCATCTGTGGAGGAGGACAAGAAACACACAGAGAAGCATGCCGATGTGCTTGGCCAGGCGTCCAGATAGCTAAAGATGCTGAACGATCAGTTTTCTGAGATATAGCAGGACTCGAATGGCAGCAGCTCAAAAATAATAGAACCATATGGAACCGACAAAGAAGGCCTCAGGTAGTGGGAGAGCATTTTGTAGT
>CAXAMN010025361.1:1728886-1802170 GCA_963970005.1 Durusdinium trenchii | reverse complement strand
TCAGGTAGTGGGAGAGCATTTTGTAGTAGAGAACCTGTGGATTGCAGCAATTTGTAGAAGAACCACATCTGAGGCGACTGCGTTGAAGGAGACAAAGCATAAAGACAATCGAAAGAATCACGCGACTGGTCCGGGATTCAGCGGCATGGGCCCGTGGCTGGACAAGCTTTAGGGGCGCAGCCAGAGAGATGTGGAGCAATGAAACGGGTTTGGGCAGAGAACAGCGAGTTATATAATGAGGTTGCATGTAGGTTGATTTTACTGTTGATTTTGTAGTAAGCAAGGTTGGTGTGCTGCACTTTGTAGAACTATATGCAGACAAGCGCAGTATGAAAGTTTGGAATAGGTTCAGTTTTGAGCGTGTCGGAAAGTGCCCGCGACTTCAGTTGCTTTGGCTAATCTGAGTGCTGCGCTTGCAAGTGGCATTGCGCCATCAAGCCATGGACATTCCATTTGTCGTATGGTTTGGTCTTTGCGCTGTTTGCTTTCTCTTGGGAGTAGCAGCTGCCTCTTGTCCATCGTGGCCTGTGGAAAGGCGGCGAACAAAGAGCCACAGCCACAGCCACAACCACCGCCCTACAGCACACCGAACTGGACAGCGGAGGAAGTCGCTGCAGCAGCGTTGCCAGCTAGGAGCATCACTCCAAGGCAATCCATGCTGAGGAGCAGGAGAGTGCATGAATTCAGAGACAGTGACAATGAGGACACTGGTGACGAAAGTGCGCAAGAAGAAATAGCCACTACAAAATGACTTTTCCAGATCCACCTTGAGACATTGATATCAACATAACTGCCCACTGCCCACTACAAAATGCATTGTCCATGCATCTTTGATCAGGCCAAATCATCAGTCAAACCTTGGCTGACTACAGATTGCTATTCTATAGTGGCCTTGACGTCCATCATTCTGTAGTGGAAATTTTGTCAGGGATTGTAATGGTATGTATGTATGTATGTATGTATGTATTTTTTCCTAGAGGTGGGCACGAGGCTCTTTGGCGAGTTTCAGGGCCTTTGGCCAGTTGCTACCGTTGCAGTTGCCTCAGGTGGTCTTCTGCTGGTGGTAGTTGCCGCCTTTTTAGAAGTAGTCGACTTCAAGTTCGGCCTTCTCGTCAGCTGTTGCCAGAGGTCTGGGGTTCATGGCAAGTGCAGACAGCCGTTGATTGAGGTCGTGATGCTCTTGGTCTTCCAAAGCACTTTGTTCCTGAGCATCTAAAGCGGTCTGAAAGCTGAGCCTCCTTGGTGTGGGCTGAGCTGCAGCGGCTGCTGGTACCTGAGGTTCAAGCTCTGGGCTGTGGCTGCTGGAAGAGTCCTTCTTTTTGAAGTACTCGCTCAGGGGCGGTGATCCCTTGGTGCCTGCACCTTTGCAAGGTTTGTGGAATGCCTGGGTCGCTATGACACGTTGCTGACCATCAAGATTCCATGTGGCGCCGCATTGAGTGCATTTGACTCGTTCTCCAACCTGCCATAGTGCATGACTCAGGTGGCCTTGATGACCTGCTGTGTAGGCCTGGTTGACGCAAGGGCTTTGAATGAAGGCTGTGAAAGCGGCCTCATTCACTCTTTTGTGGATGTTGAGCCCACAGACCACACATTTCAGGTAGCCAGTGGTCTCGGCGAGGTGGTGCTGACCTGAGATGGGCTGTGCCGGTTGGCTCTCCAAAAGCTCCTTGATGTGTTGTGCTCTGGTCTGCTTCCGGGGCAGTGGAGCAGCCTGTGTTGCTGTTGGAGGGCCCGTCTCTATCAGCATCTGAGGGCAATCTTCATTCAACCTTGTCTCCAGGATCTCTGTCGTGAGGCTTTGATGCATCCGGATGCCGCAGCTGCGGCATTGAAAGCCACTTCGCTGGTGCGGCTCCCAGTGATGATGGTTGTCAGCCCACTGCTTGCGGCACCGGTTCACCAGCTCTTTTTTGTACTGCTTTGTGTGTTTTCCTTGGTGACGAGGTGCCTTTTGGTGCACGTAGTGCATGTTATCAGCGTAGATCCTGCTAAGGCGGTTGACAGCATGCTCGTAGATGAGCTGGTGGTCCTGATCCAAGGTCTCTTGCCACTCTTCCTGCTTGGCATCATAGAAGGTTTTGGCCCTTTCCCATGCTGCTAGGGCTGCTTCTCTTTGCCTCCTGCGGAGCTGGGGCTCATTGGCTGGAGCATCTGGTGTCCTGGTGTTCTTGCTGATGTATAGTACCGTGACTCTTTGGTAGTCGTGGGGTGGTACGTCAGCAAGGAGGTCCATGTAGGGGCTGCGGTGCTTCGGGTGGTTCCAGGCTTCCCAGACACTGACAAGCTGCACAATGACCTTGACTTGATCCGTTGTTTGGTTGGCCAGGGTCACTAGGCCTGCCAGCAGGGCCCTGATCTTGGTTTGGCTGCCTTTGGGTACTCCAGTTAGAGTGCCAAGTCTCTTGAGTTGCCCCAGAGCCATGGTGTGAGCACAGAGTCCATATACCCACATCTGACTGCGAGTGTCATAGGTTGAGGGCGTGGCGTCCAGCGTGAAAGCCCACCCAGAGTGCTGTTGGAGGGGTATGACTGGCAGTCCTGCCCAGCAGCCGTGACCTTGCACCGGGTGGTCTGCTGTTCTGGCGTCTTGTGGCTCCAGCGGTATCCATCCATGTGCCCATAGGGGCTCTTCTTCTTGACTTGTGATGCGGTTCATCCATTCCGGCGGCATGGGATCATGGTTCTGGTTCTTGTGCCACTTGCACAGCCAAAGGATATGCTTTGGTGTTGCTGGGACTCCACAGATCGGGCATGTTTTGGTCTGGTGTGCATCCCTGGAGTGGATTGCCGCCTGCACCCATGTATCCAGATTGTGCTGTTGTTGAGGCTTGAGCTTCTTCCTCACTTGGCGATAGGTGTGCCAGTCCAAGCCTGTTAGTAGGTGTTCATAGTGCTGTCTGCTGGCCAGTCTGTTGGTGCGTTGCCATTGTGCCTCCCGTGTGAGGGTGGGCTCAATTTGCCACCATGGAGCTTGGAGATCAATCTGCTGTGCCAGCAGAAGCTGGGTTTCTGGTCGGTTCCAATGAAGCAGTTCTTGCGGCTGCCAACCCCATTCAAGGAGGTAAACAATGGTTGCAGCCAGGGGCCCACGAACACTGTACCAGGGATATCGCTTTTCCTGGAGCTGGTGGTATGTCTGTCGCCATGCCTGTTCCAGGGCCTGGATTTGCTCGAGTGGCCATGCCTGGATGAGGTGGTGGACGGCCTTGATATGGTGTATCAGGACTTGATCACTGGGGTCGATGTAGCGCTTGGCATGAATGTCACAGGTGACATCTAGCAGTCCCCCAGTGTGGTGTCCAAGATGCTTGCCCATACCTTGGCGTAGGGCTGCTCGGTAGCGTGGGGCCAATCCTTGACTTTCAACCCCCCATAGTGCCACCGGTTGAATGCCGCCTCTGTGGAGTCTCAGGCGGACTTTTAGGGCTGGAATCTTCAAACTGCGCAACTTGACTTTGCGGTCTGTGGCCTTCTTGATGCGTTGCTTCATGACTGGGATGCGTCGTTTCCTGGCTGCCTGGTGGTCATGCCCAAATCCCGCATGACCGGTGCAACTTGGGGTTCATCATCCTGCAGCAGGGCTTTGAGCTCTCGCTCGGTGGCTTTGTCAGTGGCCACAAAGGCAGTCTTCTTAGGGTTGACTTGCAAGCCCAGGCTCAGAAGCCTCCTGTGAAGGTCCCTGTAGGCTTCAACTGCTTCTTTGGCGGCTTGAAGGGCCGTGGGACTGGCAGTATCGAAGCCGACATCATCCACCCAGCTAGAGAGGTGAATGGCGGGGTGTTGCTGTTGCCATGGTTGTAAGGCTGGTGCCAATACTGCCTTTGCAAGCAGTGGTGCCTGGGGGCATCCGGCCGGCACGCCGTTGGTGACAGTGAAAAAGGGTGTCATCTCTTGTTCAGCAACGATGGCTTTGGGACCATGGTACACCTGGAGCGCCATTTCCAGCATGAGCGGAGGGTAACTGAGCTTGAGAGCCTCAGTCTCTAGTTGTTGTAAATTGATGGTGTCGTAGAAGGTAGACATGTCCATCAGGCATGTCACTCCACGCCGACCATTTGCTCGGTGGACTTCTTGGCGCAAAAGCCTCTCCAGGGCCACGTACAGCACAGTTGCAGCGGGTCTGGCTCTGTCGTGGTTCATGGCTGGTGGGAGATGTTGCTGCCAGGCATCCAACAAAGGTTTGCGGAGCCGGCACCATACCCGGTATAGTAGAGAGGTCAGTGTGATGGGTCTCTCTTTGGCTGCATTCTTGGGAAGCATGACCACCATGTGCATTTGCTGTTGAGTTGGCAGTTGGACTTTCTCCTCCATCTCTTGATAGAGAGACAAGAGGGCTTTGACAGCCAAAGGTGGAGCTGTGCGCAGCAGTTGAGCAGTAACAGCATCAGGACCGCATGCTTTGTCAGGAAGGTGGCGAAGAGCCCATGTCAACTGGCTGAGGGTGAGCGTCTCAAGCTGTTGGGCTTGGTCTCTCGCCAGGCTTTGGAGGTGTTCCCTGGCTGGTGGCCGTTCATCCTGGTTGATTTGCCAGAGCTGCCCCCAATCTTTAAGCCTTTGGGTCATACGTTCATCGGGTGAGGTTCCTGTAAGGCCGTTCCCAAGCCAGTTCACTGCTGCGAAGACTGCGGAAGAGCCCTTTAAGGCCTTTGGTGTAGCCCTGGGTCAGCCAAGCTTTGTATTGAAGGTGGCTCTCATCGTTTGCCGCTTGTTGTGCTAATTGAAGTTGATGTTCGATAGTGTGGTTGACCAATTTGGCCGCATGACTGTCTTTGTATTTGTGCCAGTGGTGACAGGTGTCGAAGAACTGGCCCCATGTCGGCGTGCCAACCCAGTGTTTGGGTGCATCAGCAGTGGCTTGCATGAAGCCCTTGGTGGGTCCTCGAACCTGCTGGGGAGGCTGTTGGAGTGCAAGCTGGAACCTGGCCCGAAGTTGTTCCCAGTAAGCTGGTCGGCCCCTTTTCCACGTTGTGATGGTGGTGACTGGCGCCAAAGGCTTGTGACTTGCCCTGAGGTTGGACCCTCGTCCTTGTGCAGCCCAAGGGTGTTCTTGTAAAAGGTATTGTTCTGTGCGTGACAGCCAGTCCGCCCATGCTTGTGCTGTGTCGTTGACTGGGTTACCATAGAGGTCCAGTTCATAGGCTGTGGACTTGTATGTGCTCCAAGGCCTGAAGTCGATGTCTGGGGTGGCTGGAAGCGGTGGGAAGTACTGTATTTGCCGGTATTCTTTGGTGGCCTCTTCAATGTTGAAGTGGTACGAGATGAGTGCATGAGGCCTCCATGGAATAGCCCATTCAGTAGTGAGAGATGTGGTGCTGGCCAGCTGGTTGTGGATCAGGGCATAATCTATGACATTGCCTGACAAGAGGCTGGCGTCTGGCGAGAGGACCTCAAAATGAAATTTGGAAGGCAGCACAGTGCTGGTGATGCTGCCAGGGCTGTTTTGCCAATCCCCCAAGAGCACAAAGGGGTGGTTGGTGGCCTGAACCAGTGCCAAGAGGCGGGCAAGTATGGTGGCATTGACATCACTTTGCAACGTTTCACCTGTCTTCATGTAGGTGCCTGCCACAAGGATGGTGCACTCCGTTGCTTGCCAGAGAAATGCTTGAAAGCCGCAGCCTTGGTTCGTGTAGGATTCCAAGGGTGTGAGCCCACACGAAGGGTCTGCAAGCACCAAAATGCCTCCATGCGTGCCGGTGTTGCTTTCATTCGGTTGTGCTGGTGTGCCAAAGGCAGTTCTGCCTCGGATGGAGAAATATTGGCAGGTCTGTTGACGCTGCTGTGGATCAAGATGAGTTTCAACCAACACGTACACCTCGCTTTGCCTTGACCAGTACCAGTCCAGGACTTGTCTCCCAAAATGAGTCACATTTGCAAAATTCAAATTGTTGTGTGGTTGCTCCACTCTGGCCTTCTTTTCCGGGCTGGGGTGTAGTGGTGGATCGAAGTCTGGCTCTGCAGGTGGTGGCAAAGAGCGTAGGACCTGTTGGGTGGTCCTGAAAGTGTCGATGTGCACTGCCCACACCTGTGTGACTTGGCTGGCCAGCTGTGGTGTCAAGTGCTCCAAGTGCATTGGCGGTTTGCCATCGTCAGCTATCCACATCAAATCCCGATAGATGAGGATAGCAAAGTAGTGTCCTGTGTTGTGGGTCTTCCCTTGATGGTATATCAGTGCAGCCGGCACAAACTCTGAGGATGCTCTGGCAAAACCATCTAGGGATCTGGGAACTGTGAAGCTGCCGTAGGTGTTCACCAGTTTGCTGTGCTTTGTGGGTGTGCCATTGATCGTAGTGTTCCTGGTGATGTGGCTGACCAAGACTGGTTTGTCGTCCATCAAGTATTGCCCGAGTCCTGTGTTCGCCCATCCGTTGAAAAGGTCTTGGAGATTGGTGACCTCTGGCCCGTCATCAGGAAAAGGGATCAGGATGGGTTGCTGGATGTGATCGATTAAGTATCCACCTGGCTGGATCTCTGCATATCTGTAGTGGAAAGCTCGTGTTTGGGAGACATTCCAGAGCGTGTTGACAAAGTGGTTGGCATCACCCTCAATGTTGAGGTCATGTTTCCTCCACATAGGTTTCAGGCCGGGAAGCTGCTGGATGTCCACTGCTTCCGCCATCTCTAAGGACTCCTGGACGGCCTCTTTGAGGTTTCCCCAGGGCTGGGTGTTGGTTTCCTGGAGCAAGCCGCATGTCCAGGCGAATGCTCTCCATGGGGCATTTGCATAGCACCGGCTGCTAGGGTTGCCCACAGTCATCGTGAGGTTCTGGAGGATGACTTCCGTGGTGGTGGCGTAAGCCGGTTCCATCTTGCCCTTGTGCTAGGCCTTGGTTTTCACCTGGCTGGTGGGCTTTCGTATGTATGTATGAATGTATGTATGTATGTATGTATGCATGTATGCATGTATGCATGTATGCATGTATGCATGTATGCATGTATGTGTGTGTGGGTGTGCGCGTGGCGCTCGCGCCTATATATATATATATCCTTCATATATATATATATATGTGTATAGCTAAAGTTTATGTATATATATGTATGTATGTGTGTGTGTGTGTGTGTGTCTGTGTGTGTAGTTGATTAGTCTCTACTCACTGCTCTGAGCCCCTCCCCCTGCATCTTTCCACAACCACAACACGCAATTGGCCCCTCCCCCACGCCAAAATCCACAGAGAAGCACGTTCAAAACCCCAGCCTTTCATCACGCTGAGCGGCACTGGGTGTCTTGCTCTCGCTCGCCCTTCGTGGGATCTTCCCACGTTTAAGGAAGTCCTGGGCGGTGTCGCGATATGGCTCAAAGGGCTGTCATTGTAGCAAGCACCAAAGTCAGAACCTACCAGCAAAGGGAACAAGCAAGTCCTGGTGGCTATGCTTGATGACTAAAGACCTTGAGTCATTGAGGTGGTCTCGTTTTAGATTTTAGAGTGCAGATCAAGGGCAGCAACCCTGGTCGCCAGTTCAACACAAATGCGAACTCTAGATTCTAGATCTTCTCTCCCTGGGCGGGGGTGTCCGTGCCCCAAAAGACTGGCAAAGTAGGCCATGCCCCTTCTTGTAGGAGGAGCTTCCCAGACATAGCTTTCTTGCGCCGCCACGACCTCCAAATGCGCCAGGAAAGCAAAAGGGTAACATGCACTGAAAGATTTGTTTTCGGGTTAGACTGAATTATGGAACCTTAACCTTGGCTGCCTTTTTCGTTCTCTGATCGAACACCCAACATGCCAATCAAACCAAGACCGCGCGAAACGCAAATCTAAACACCTGAGAATCTTTACGGGCCCTATAGTACAGAAACTCAAGCCTTTAAGCCACTCTCAATCTTCTAATTACTCCAAGTGACCTAATTACGCGGCTGACATCTACATCTCCGCAAGAATGATGGAATGCCATACTCCTCCTAACCAGTGCCCTCTCGCTCTGTCTGCCACACCTCTTCGCTCCGCAAGCTTGCCAGCCTGGCCGAAGCCCGGCAATTTTTCCGCGAACGCGGCGGAAGACAGGTGACTCAGGAGTTGGGCAAACCCGCTTCCAGCCTAGTGATTGGAGCCCTCCACCGCAGAGATGGTGGCATCTGCCCTCACACCTTAGAAGTGCACCCAGTCGGCATCCGGGGGCTGACCGCCGGAAAGCCTGGGTGGTTGCCCTCCCAAAAGATAGGCACACCAACCAGCATTCGCCAGTTCACCGCTGCATCAATTTATCAATGCTTGTTGTGGCATACGCGTAGGTTAAAGAAAGAAGAGAGAGAGAGAGAGAGTCGAGAGAGAAATAAATACAGTAAATAAATAAAGAAAGAAAAAGACGAACATGTGCAAATGTGTGCAGGTGACTTGAGTCATCTTTCACTGGCAGCATGCCGAGTAAACACCAGAAAACAAAGTTCCTGTGCCACCGTCTGGATACGAAGCCATCAGCGTCCTCCCAAATTCCCATATCTCCCTCACAGCGAAGTAGCGGCACCATACTGCAAACGGCAGCCCTGGCAGCATCTGAATCCAGTCTGGCTGGAGAAGCTCTGCGCAACGCAACGCCAACCTTTGGGATAGCCCCGACCAAACACAGTGAAGGCTGACTTGGCTTATTCCCCATTTGTCCTGACGTATGACGCACAAAAATGGATCAAAGTGGAGATGGGAAGTCTGAAGGCATGATGCCGCGTGCTGGCATTCCTTCTGAAATTAGCACGCCAAATCCAATTGAAGCCCCTTTGCAAGGGTGACATTGAGGTGAACTGGCTGCCAGCACGGTCGGCGATTGTTGCAAATTCTCATGTCCAGTCAATTGCTTTGGTCTACCACTGGGAACACTGGAATCCTTCATCCCCATCAGAATCTCACCATGCCACAGAGTTGGGTGCAGCCGGCTTCCCAGACCAACCTGGATCGGGCGGTTACACCACATACCAGTACCAGGTACCCCTGCCGCAAGCACTTCCAGGGTTGAGGGTTCGGACCTGGATCAACTTCCCATTGCTGGTGTTTCTGATGCTCCCCCCTTACAAAGGACAAGAGGCCAAGCCCCCGAGCGGAGACAAGAGAGAATCACTGGCATCTCTTTGCTAAAAGCTTTCAGCAAAAGGCATGTTGGAAGAAAATGGTGCCAGAGAGACGTGTTTCTTTTTGTTGTATCTTGTGGTCATCTGCATGATTCAGGGTCGTCCCTTATTATGACAGTAGATGATGGAGACATATATAAATATATGATATGATATCCTTAAAGATGGGACCGTGGATGTTGTTGGCGAAAGCACCGAAGGCATTGGATGCTTGTCATCTTTCGCCTTCGGTGGTTCACGTCCTCAGTCCGCGCAGTCACATCTCGCGCGCCTTTTGTGCCCCCGCTGGCGTCAAATCCATGTTGTTCCTGCATGGATGGCCGCAGCCGGAGACAATATTGCACTGACTTCACACTGCCTCAAACTACCAACCACAAGCAGGGCGTGGACTTCATAAATGTGGTGCCATATTGTGGTATGAAGTTCGACTTTTAGACTCTCAAATGGCCTTTCGCTGACCGCAGCTCCGGCGCACTCTTTGATCCCACAGAATCTGCGCATGGACCGGTCGAGCGCTCTTCACTCAAAGGTCATTCACGCAAATCTGACCTGCCGGTGACATCGGGAGGTTCAGCGCTTCCCTTGAAACGCAGCATCCTCCCAAGACGAGTCATCTAAAATGGAGGGCCATCAGAGAGACAAACAAAAAGGCCTCGTCCTCTACAAGCAGGTGGGGCTCTACCTCTTCATTCCTTTCATGTACTTATAAAAGCCTCGAGTTTCGAGCATGGCAAGCCCCTACTGTTTACCAAATCCTACACCTAGGGCCTAGGCATCTCCAATCCAATTGGAAGAATGCTAGGAATATGAGAATCCTTGTGCTCGCTAGGTAGAGCGCAGCTGGCGCAACGCAGCTCACCCAACCAGGGGGGAATTCCTTCTCTCATCAGTCTTCTCGCCCCGGCACCTGTATTCAGCCGGACCACGTCCGACAGTACATCGCTGGCGATCTGCCGCGCATGTGAGGCTTTCTTGTTGAGGCTCCTAAGATGGAAGGGTCGCGATGGGAGGTGGCACCACAAATCGGTGTTTGTTCAAGGGTGGCTGCTGGATACCCCCAAAAAGGTGCTCTGGTTGGTGGTGCTACACAAAACTGTCGACCCTTGGGCCGTGAAAGGCTCACCGAAACCGCTGTAAGCATGGGCCAATACCACATCTCATCTCCTGGCCATAAGCAGTCACAAGGTCTGCAGCTGAACAACAAATTGCCCCTTTCTGTGATGTTGCACCGCGCAAACACGTTGAAGATGTAGATGTGCAGTCCATGCACTCGCAGGACACCGCCGTTCTTGACAACACACCTACTATTATCTGGGAAAGACTCGACTTATGATAGGGGGTGGCTTATCGTACAGCATGGTGAGGATCCCAGCAATGCAATAAGCTTTCTTCAGTGGGTCTCCCTTCTCCCTTCTCTTGCGGAGTCCCCTGAGTGCTGTCCAGGCATCTGCAAGAGAGCTTGGCCATTGTGGAGGGAGAGGAAGTCCTCCATAACCTGCTTCACCTTGGCAAACATGCATGAAACACTTGAAGTCCGGAAAAAAATCGCCCACTGGATTAGGAACCACAGGATCCAGCCAGGGGTTGTGAAGGCCCCTCCCACGCATCTTGACCTAAAGACGGATAGCAACCGGTCGCCTCATCGCATCCTCCACCAACCCTTTGTTCAACAACTTGCCATCAGCCAGTAAATATGGAAGCTCTTACTGTACATGATCAAGAACAGTGTTGTCATGAACGACTTCTGAGGGGGCAGACAGCTTGGTGCCAACTTTTCCCTCTTTCACCCCATGAGGTAACTGCCTCTGTCCTGCAGCCTTTTGTCCAGTAGCTGCTGTTGCCATGTCACTCGTTTCGTCCCAATCGGGCAAACCCTCCGGCAGCCCCAGCCAAAAAATGCTTCACTTGCATGCAGTCAGTTGTTTGGGTTCCAGGGACTTAATGAGGCTTGCAGGCACATGTACAGTAGCCGTCCAGAATTTGTTCCACTGAGGGCGGATGGCCAATGTCCACGGACAATCTTTCAAGCATTGCACACTGCACACCAAGAAATAGCTCCTCCACAAGTTTTTCGGGCTTGGAGCTGCCGACACCAGCGCGTTGAAAGAGTTATGCTCACTTTCGATCGGTCCAAACTACCCACCTCAAACCTCAATGCGGTGAATTCTCCCGACCGCATCGATTGGCCCGAGAGACCTGGTTGTCTTGGGACGCCGACCCGTCGAAGGAACCAAGACTCGGTATGTGGAGTTCTCGCGTTCCAAGTCACCATCTCTCGCCTCCCGACATCACTGGTCACTGCTGCCCAAGCTGGACCTTCCATGACTGCGGCGTCATGCGCCAACGCCACCTGCAAAAGCATGCCAGCTTGGATTCTGAGGGCTGCGATCCAAGGCTTCTATCTGGCTTTCTCCCTCCAAGCCCACTTTTGCATTTCTCCCGGGCCTGGTCCATCTGCAGCAACTTCACCTCCATGGCTTCAAAGCCCTGGTGCTGCTGACACAAGACGCCCACCTCAAAAGGTGACAGTCGGAAGGCTTCCAGGAATCCGTCTGAGGGTTGGGATGTTTTGCTCGTCCAATACGGGAGAAGCCCCCGCTACCCCCCTACGGGGTGATCAAATCTCTGCTGAGGCGCTTGAAGCGTAAAATGAAAAGGCTGGTCACAGCACATGTAGCCATTGAACCACTCCTGCGGAGCGAATCAACTGCAAGCCTGCATGTTCTTGCTCGGGGGCCAAAGAAGAACTCAATCACACCCCTTGGGGCACAAGCCACCAAGCTCATTCACATATTGGGGATTCTGTGAGACAACAATGATCCCAAGCCCTCGAAAAAGAGGGTCGGCTTTTCGGGACACTCCTTGTCATCGATCGAGACCTTCATGAAAACCTTCAGCGCGTTGTGAGGCATCATGTGAGAGATCCACATGATGGAAACCGGTCACTTGGGAAAAAGAATCTCACACAGACGATCTGTGATCCAAAAGGTTGCTGGGAGCGAGAGCCAATGGTGCGGGGTCCAAATTGAGCTCTGTGGGTGTCCAGCTTTCCAAAATCTCCAAGTTCAAGGCAGCAATAAGGCAGCGGTGGAACCTCGAGATCTGTGTAAAATTGTTGAACTGCAACCGCAACACCTTGGAGCAATACAAAGAAGATTGAAAACTGTCTGAGACGGATCTCCTGATACTAGTTCAGTCACCGGGCCCCAAACTAGAAAAGGGAATCCCCTATGGAAATGTATATGTTTGGAGTACTACGTCCAGCGAGTTCAGGGTCAAATTGGCCTAAGAATCACGTCACCCAACCCGTGATCGATTCCAACCCTCTGCCAGGCCACATGCAAATCATTAAATGCCGCTGAGACATTCCTTGGTTGGTCAGTGGACTCAGCGCACTAAAAAACCCAGAGTTCCGCGAAAACTAAAGCTGATCTATAGAAAAGTTCTGTATGCACCGGCCCTGTTGCCTTGCCATAAAGAAATGCTGCAAATACCTGAACCTACAGGGCCACCGCATTGCATAGCACAATGCTGACATTTGTGGCATTCTGCTGGGTTCCGTGCTCTTGCACAATCTGAAGGCAAGGGATGATTGAGCCTTTGTTTTACTCAGTCTATGGCTTTGGCGCATGCTGTACCTCACCGATCAGGCCCTCTTTTCTGCGCCTTCTGCATCACCACGTTTGAGGCATTCCTAAAGGTATGAACCCCTACCGAAGTCCCCAGAACGTGTTGGTCCGTGGGCTGTCTGCACCAATCGCTCCATATATACGTATGCATGTGTACATAAATGTGTATATATATATAGCTATATACAGTTAGTACATATAGAGTTATATATGTACATTTTGTTATATAGTTATATATAGATAGGTATGTATGTATGTATGTATGTATAGATAGATAGACAGATAGATAGATAGATAGAGCACGTCCATCCCAAATGCCTGGACCTTCATCCCTTCGATCACCAAGTGGCAGGTGCCAAGCTTGTGTGGCCACCAATGGGTTCGGGGGAGGCTGCACGCGCACGCGATGCACCTCCAAGGTGTTCATCCCCTGGCATGTTCGTGGCCACGACAGAACGCAGCAAAGAATTCCTCGGGGTTTGACCGGTCTTTCGCCAAGAGTGGTGTGGCGGAGTTTGTTCCAGGCCTGGTAGGAATTGGAGGTGAAAATACAGTTTTGGATTTTGGAGCAACTGTGCGCTGCTTTGGCACTTTTTCCGCAATGTAGGGTAGAGGGTGGTAGAGGTGACAACTCATCCGTCAATGGTTCTTTGGGCTGTTCCACCCACCCAAATTCCAGAAAAACTCCTTGGTTGATGATCCTGCTGAATCGCTCAAGATTGCATCATCGTCATCATCATCACCATCATCATCATCATCTTTTCTTTCATACGCTCTTCAGTCGAAGATCGCGTGGACCCGGTGGTCCATCTGGAGCCCTGTAGGGCCTGTACCTTAGCAAGCAGGTATGGCAGCCGAGCAGATGCTCGAGCCGGTCCTTTTGTTGGGACCTCAACATCAAATGCAGCATCGAGACCTGCCTCAAGCAGGGGCGACAGGTCTTCAGACCCGTGCCATAAAAAGGAAAGCGGGCGCACAACCTCATTGGGCGTGCTCTTGAAATGAAGCTCACTGCGCACTTTCAGCCAAGGGACCGGCATCTTGCCATCTGGTTCGAGGTACCGCAGGAAGGTGTCATCAATGTCCCATGGCCAACTGCCACAAGTGATGCATTTCGTCTGGTACAGACAGGGATTGTTCACAAGGAAGAAGGCGTCCAAATGGTCAAGGCGGTACAGCCCGGATCCATGCCAGTTGTCGTTGATGTCAGAGTCATGAATGAAGTGGTTCACCTCCTCCGGCGTAATCGAGATGAGGGACTCGTCCGCCAACCAAGAGGCTGCTGCTGCCCCCCCCGGAAGGAGTGCAGACCAGCCAAAGAAGACAACTGTTCTCTTGAGCCACTCGAAGAAGTCCTAAGAATTTGACCAGAACAGGGGAGCCACCAAAGACCCAGCACCAGTCCTGGTCATTGATGGCAGCGCAGTAGTGCCCACTGGAGACCTCCTCACTAAGATGGTAGTAGACTTCGAAGACCTGGAGGAAGTTGAAGTCCACCTCGAGCAGCACATTCAAAAGGTACGGTCGATCAGGAAAAAAGCGACCAAGAGACCCATCACACCATGAGAGCCGCGCCAGATGGCTGGACCCTTTCCAAATGAAGATCATGTTGCCGCCAGGCTCCCCAGTGAAGCCACTTTGGATGTAGGCATGGTTGTTACCTGACCAGCCACCGCAGGGTCCCCAAACAAGATCCCGCAGTAGCATAGCTGCCGTGAGATGCTGCCCACAATGCCAGGTCTAATCATGAAGTTGAGCCCATTGGAGTGCACCAGTAAGGGATTTCCTTTGGCGCCGAGGTTTTTTGGTGTTCCAGATGTGCTGGAGTAGGTCCTAGGCCACTAAGCTTCGCCATAGATGGGTTTGCCTGGGCCAAATTAATGTTGGCTCCCCCGAACCCCGTGGCAGGTTCGGAACCCCCGGCCCTCCAAGACAAGAAGTGCGGATTGAGCTGGGTCATGTAGTGCTCGAAGAAGATCTGAAAGGTAAACCCAACAAGAAGTAGGGTGCTTGCCTTGGCCGGGGACTTGGGGCCCCGGTGAGTGTCTAGGCTCTTCCTGTGACCTTGGGAGGACCCTCTTGAAGTCCAGAATCGAAATCCCTGGCAGGTGGAACCGACCAGGTAGGTCAAAAACAGAAGAAGTAGCCAGAGCAGCAAGGAGATCACGAAGGTCTCCACCGTGAAAAGGGCCAGAACATGTAGTTCAGGACCACGTCGAGGAAGAACCGCCGACTAGCTCTGGCCATTGGGCCTGACCAGAGCCTGAACACTCATGGCCCTTATCATCATCATCATCATCACCATCATCATCATCATCATCATCAGAGTAGATCGAGCTACCGGAGGCTGGGAGGTCGGAAATCTGACGTTTCGCATCAGGTTGCACCCGGTGGCGTTTTCAGGAAGAGACTTGACGATCATCATCGCTGGCTCTACCTTCCAGACTAAGTTGCATTGACTTTAGCGCCGGTCCACTGATTCATCATTTTTGGACCACCGGGCAGGGGGGTCTTTGTCTCCATCTCTCCGAAGGGATCCACTGATCTCCGCCTGGGCCCACAGCACCACCGTCTTAATGAGATGCCTGCAGCGACGTGCTTGACGAGCATGGAAAATGGGACTTGGATTCGGATCCAGTGGGCTCTGCCCCAGAAGGCCCAAATTCACCAATGACCCGCTGCAAAAGGTCAGATCCCGTCGGGTGATCATCCCTGGTTTCTGCCGCAGGCGACAGCTACCCGGCTACCTGAGTTCACTCTGCCCGCACCAGCAGACGAAAGCGCGACCATCGACTCTTGGAACATCAAGAGAAAGAACGACCGAGGAAGGCTCCCATGGCACCTCTGTGGTGGGCTGCCCATTTGAAGCTCTTTCTGAAACAAAGCTGTGCTGCCCGAGCAGGATTGCTTCATGCTCTTGGATGCCTCGCCTGCCAGGTCAAAATCAATCTCAATTGGAGCAAGGGCAATGTGAGAATTCGATTGGAATCCCCTGAAGTCGGCCATGGACCACTAGTAGCATCCTTGCTCCTAGTAGCGGTACTACTAGTAGCTTCTTGTTATTACTGGTAGGAAGGCCAGGAGCTACTAGTAGCTTCTTGCTCCTAGTAGCGGTGCCCTCTGATACTAGCAGCAACACCATGAAGGAGTAAATCTGGATTGCGTTGGCAACTTCCCCTTTGTGTCACGATTCTTGGGCACCTTGCTCAGCTTGATACCTCTGCAGCGCTGCACAATCGCCTTGGAGAAGGCTTTGCCACGCGTGGCTCTAGATGCGACTGGCAATTGCCCACTGAAATTATAGAATCCGACGCGCAAAGTGCGTCCTTGCATGAAAGAGGTGCATAGATCTACAAGAATGCAACAAAGACCGCACATATCTTCTTGGCACAACAGAGCGAGAGACAGACAGAGAGAGAGAGAGAGGGAGAGTGGGGGAGAGTGGGGGAGGGGTCGCATTGAATCACAAAATGTTGCACTGAACTTCCAAGATCTTCTGCGCGCAGGCCTTCAAAAGTTCCCAAAGGTGGGGAATGAAGCGAGGTGTCAGAGGCAGCTCAAGATCTGCCTTTTTTGGGTGGAGGATGAAGGCAGAGTCCAAAAGATACCCATCAGTTCAACAGGGGGTGTCCACCCAGTCAAGATTGATCAAAAGTTGCAATTCATTCCACTGGGTATCAGCAGGGGTCAAATCTGCCGCTTGACTTTGAATAAGGACAATGCTCCGGCTATACTCAAGTCCATTCTTTTCCATCTACTTGAGGAGACATAGAATTCTACCTCAAAAGTACATGTGCCTACCCTGATCCGCTAAGAACTGCTTTAAAAGAGAGCATCATGAAGCACATGTTGCATCAGCATCTGACTGAAGGCTTACATGAAAAAAAACAGCTGGATCTGCAGGTCAGGCGGCCGAAGGATTCGCTCACATCTTTGTACAAGTGCTCGTTCGCCACCGGTCCCAGTCGAACGAACTGCTGGTTCAAATCCTGCCGGAACCGACGTCGGGAGGTCGGAAACCGACGCGGTGCAACCAGGCCAATCGCTGTTGTGGTCGGTCTTGATTGAAGAACCCTGCAGCCCACAGCCAAGAGCGGTGTGTTGGAACACCTCTCTGCTACCAAGAAAAGAAAGCGTAGATGTCTTTTCACATCTCACCATCACATCTCTCTGCCACATCATGGAAGTCAGTTGGTCAGTAGAGTCGTCCGAAGAACTACTGTATCTACATGTGTATCCTTCTTCGAATTTCTGGAGTATGTAGGGGTGGTTGATTCTTTAAGGAAAATGTGCCACACAATCAAGCACCCCAGGCTCGCCAATCTGAAAAGCTTTACAAAATCAAGCCCCCCAGGACGCAGGTAATGGACAGCTCTCCAGCCGATATTACAAAATCAACTACCCCAGCTCCAAAATAAAGTGTTTACAAAATCATATGCACTCTGTCGACATGGCTGAATGCAATTACAAAATCAACCCCCCTGAGGTCTCAAAAAGGATACACATTCTGATTTCTCAGACCTGGATCAGAAAAGCTAACGATTTTGTAATGGTGCGACGTCATCAAGATTCGTCAAGTCGATACGATCCCTTTTTTTCCACGTTCTCGCAGTGTCCCACGGATCACTTACACGAACCTACCCCATCGTACCTCGCATGCCAACAATATCCAAGAGATCAACAAATAGATTGAACAAATCCTTGGAATTTGGTGCTTGGACAACGCTTGAAAATCATTGAGAGATAGTGACAAACGTTGCTGAATGTTGCATCTGGACTTTGTGTGTGTGCGTCCTGCTGGGCATCAGCGGATGAGCATCAAAGACAGATCTGAGAACAGCGTCGCTGGCTTTGTGTTGGTGGACCTTTTCAATCTGCTCTCACGAATTACAGCAGCACGGGCCAGGATTCCTCAGACAGCTTGCTTTTTGGCACCACAGACGAAAGAGAATTTGCAGCATGCGACCTGTTTGACGGCGATGACGATTTGCTACACAAAGGCTACACAAGGTGACTACTGGCGTTCCGCAAACCGTGTCAGTGAGATCTCTATTGAAGAGTTCTTTGGTCGGCTTCGCACACAAGCATACGCAAAAGGATGTTGGCGGGCCATGTTGGGGAAGCGCGGCGACAACAGGCAGCCAATAAGCCAGAAAAGTATTCCGTCCAGAAATTGCCTCCCTTGACTCCAGATGAATTCCGTGAGTGTTGCGAACATGGATACAAGGCTGCTTTGCGGCTGGCTGCTTTCTCTTCTGGTTTGGATGTGGCCAAGCTGGAGGAGATGTACCAAAAATGCTGCAGTGATGGAGGAATGGAGTTTGATTGGCAATCTCTTCAGGCACACCCTGCTGAAGCTGAAGATGATGAAATGGGCATGATGGAAGAAACCGAAGCAACAATGGCAAGGAATGCAAGGACTTGCTGAGAAACATTCAACAGGATGGCGCAACGAGCGCAGACCTTTCAATTCCCCTTCAGGATGGTCATGCAAAGGTCTTTGACTCGGAGGAGTTGCTTCTGGAATCGCTCCCTGATGCATCCAGTATCATTGAGGTGGCAGCAGCCAGTGCAGTAGATGAATCAGCACACAAGGAATCTTCCGCACCTATCTCCAAATATGTGACCTTGCGCAATGCATTTACTGCAGTGGACAATGGACCGTCAGAGTGGCATTCTCTCTGGAGATTGGCGTTGTTCCTGCGGCATGGGCGACATGTTGTTGTTTACGGAAAGATTTATACTTTATCTTCTTTGTCTCTTTCTTTCTTTGCCCTTTAAAGAAACTTCTATATGACTAAGGCACGGAAAAGGAGCTGACAGTCCATGGATTAAGACTTAAGAATGCCCTCAATTGCCGCAAGGCCTCATCCAAACTCCATTGGCACCAGACGCTCGAACGCAGGGATTTTTGATTGTGTAACGATTTTTCCGCTTTTAATGGCTTGAGAAATCTGATTCTGTAATACTGCTTGGGGCTTTTCTACTGGACAACCACCCCACCCTCAAACTTGCATAAAATCAAGGACCCCACCCTCACCAGTGCGGCACTTTTGACATCCATACCAACATATCGATTCTTTACAAAATCAACAGCCCCAAGAAAGAATGCTGGCCTTACATAATCAATCACCCCACCCCCAAAAAATGGGTACCTGGAAATGAACATGTTTTTTAAACAAAATCGAAGCTCTTTTTGTTACCCAGGATGGTTGATTGTGTAAAGGAAATTTGCACGGGGATACATGTGTCATCCCTTCGTCCAAGTCAGGCGTCTTTCCGCTCGATTCGTCCTGCAGGCTTTGCAGCACTGGGGGTCGTTGTGGGCCACACGTCGAGAGCCAGCCGACGAGGGCGAGCATCATGCAGGCGGGACTGGCGAACCGGAGGCAGGACGGGCCGGTACCGTACCATACCGGCGCTGGACTTTCCTGAGAGTTACATGTGCCGTGCCCCCCAAAAATACATTATAATACATTATATAGATTCCTCACCTCACCGCAGAGCCTAACAAATGGAAAGTGAAAGCGCTGTTGGTTTGGTTGCGCCGTCCGCCAACCTGGATTCTTCACGGAGACTTCTCTAGAGGCAGCACACTACAGGGTCCACCCTGTTGATCACGCTGTCCACGTTTGGTTCCATGGTGGTTCATGTGGATTTACCATAATAACTTAACATTGTCATTGTATTGCACTGACTCGAGGCCTCGAGGCCTTTTGGTTCGTATAAATGGACTTTGCTGCTCTATATGCTCAGACTTTCTCTTTTTCTCGAGCTTCCCGGGCTCGGTCGTACATACATCTACAGACAGCAATCTCAAGTGCGCGTACAAATATACTATATATAATCAAAAAGCGTGTTTGTGTGTGTGTTTGTGACATGGGCTGAAGCCGTCCGACAATTCAACATAATGCGGCTACCTACACAGAGACATCACCCACCATAACCTACACAGAGAGATAATGCTAGCTACAAACTGCTTTCCAGCCATAACCCAGGCAGCTAAGCTCCGAACCCTCCAAGCCACAATGCCTTCCCCCCTGGCGGCAAAGTCATCTGGGCAGCTGGCTGGACCTGGTGAGGTGAGTGATGTCGATGCCGAGGCGGAGTTCATCACATCCTGGTAAACTGGAGATCTTCCAAAAGGGTCGGCCCTTTTGGGGTCGGCCTAAAACAGGTCGGCCCTACTCCGGTCAGCTTGGGTCAGCTTGTCAAGCGGGTTCATCACCAGAAAACGCGGTGAAACGCGGGAGTTCTCTGGACCGAACGAGGCCCAAACCCGATGTTCACATGAAACGAGCGTCAATCACGAACATACTGCACACCATAGCTCTCTAGGGAAAAATCCATCATCAGCATCCATCTGTTCTGGCAGATGCTGTGCCTGACTGGAGTAACAGGTCTAAATGGCCGTGGATTAAACAGGCGGAAGGAAAAAAAGAAAACGTGGTCACAACATTGGGCTTCCAACACCCCCATCTTCGCGTCATCTTCGCGTCATCTTCGGCCTCTTGGCCTCGGAGCCCTTTCGCCAGCTGGATCAAGGCGAAGGTGCCTACACGGCGGAACGGAGCACCGACGGATCCGAGTTCCACACGTCGGAACGAAGTGAACGGAGTGAACGGTCGCCCGAAGGCTCACAGCCTCTCCCTAGTAGCTTCTTGTTACTCGTAGTATGGCCAGGAGCCCCGTTCGTAGCGTCCTTACTCCTAGTAGCGATGCCAGGAGCCCCTACCAGCTTCTTGTTACTAGTGTTATTGTGGCAGATCAATCACAACATGCATTGCTGTGATGTCCAACGTGCTCACACTCTAAGCTATACATCCCAGCCATGCCGGAGCTGGGTCTCACACTTCCCACCGTGGCTCTGAGCTGGAGCCTGCACCCATCAAGATGATGGCAGCAGCTGCCACAGGTACGTTGGGGAATCTCGCGCAGACCTCCAGGGTGTTCTTGTTCCGCGCAGCCCTCGGCACCACTTGGCCGGTCTGAGAAGTGGGAAGATTTTCCCCCGCTTGAAGGTCAGTCGAGTCCGCACCGCGCTGACGGTGCGCGCGCTCGGGTGAAGTATTCGGCCAGGTTGCACGATGTAGTAGATCAGAACCTCCGCTCGCAAGGACCCCTTGACGGATTGGTGCAAGAGCCCTGCCCTTGACGGATTGGAATGTCCGATTCACATCCGAAGGCCTCATGCAGCCCATGGAGGGACAGAACTTCGGGACCATCTGACCAGTCCCACGGCGCAGTTCCACCACCAAACCCCGCCCACAACTCTGCAGCCCAGCTGGGCACTGCCCGAGCATTTCTTGGCACAGCCCGGGCACCAAAGAAGCAGCCCAAATGTGGCACATCACCTCAGCTAAACGTCCAAAATGTTGGACCCGCTTGGAGGACGCAGGTCAACTCCCTGTTTGATCGAATTCACCTGCATGTGGATTTGGATGGTGCCCTGCCAAGTGAAGAGCTCCACCGCACCCAGAGAGAGAGAGAGATATATATATATATATCATTGTGGTCCAATCTCACGTCCTGAGAAGCATGCGACTATGTATTCCTATTATAATGATATCACTTCACTATATAATAGACATGGTATCGATACTGGCCATCACCGGTAGTAGCCATCAACTGGCTATTCTCTTCCAAGGTCTGCTAGCCAAGTCATCCGCTTCTTGACCATCTTTTTGCCTACGACGTTAACCGGGGCCCCTTTCAAACGTTTCATATGGGCTGGAGCACAATGTAATGTACACACCTGTGCGCAGCCGTTTCACAATACGCAGCCGTACACACGTCACATGCAGCACACTTCAAAACTTCGCCTTTCCTTGTCTCATTCGTTTGAGCCCTTCCCTTTTCCGCTTTCTTCGGACCACCCTGTGTTGAAATCCTGCTTGCCATTCACCCTTGGGTGTGCGACTCCGCCTTTGGACTCAGCCACTCCAAGGTGAATGAGTTTACTAAAGGCCCCAGAGGTCAAAAGAAGAAGAAGAAGCAGCTTGCCCACCAGGCATCCGTTGCCCGGTGACTGAGCTGCAGAAAGAAAAGTCGCATTTAAAATGTACTTCTTCTCCCTAGTGACTCTGGGCCTGCACATGCAAAACAAACGTGACCTCGACAATACCTTTGGGGAATTTACACCAGCATAAACCCAGATAGCTAGGCAGAGTCCCACGACCTGTTGACATGCGACCGGCTGGAACAAGAATGTACGCAGCTTGCGCAGCCACCTTACGGCACCTCCACGGCGCGCACAATCAGCTGACACCAGCACCGGTGCACTTTGCCAGCTGACAACACCGGCAGCGGCACCAGCACCCGACCACCGCCGCCGCCCGTCTTAAACGAGCGCTCAGCCAGCTCACAGCACCAGCACCCAGGACCACAACACCAGCACCAGCACCGACACCCTTCGAAAGCGCGCGCAGCCAGCTCATTCTTATTTGCAGCAAGAGCCCCATAGCTATCCCTATTTGGGGAATAACAACGTATGATTTTGCATGTTTGACTTTATGCGCACAAAACTATGCGCGCAACCTGCACAGCCCGTAAGTGCCACTGGCCCAAGGCCAAGCAGTATCCTCCAGCGCCACTATTGACGTTGTAGCATGCTTGAAGCAACGATCTGCAGAACGATACGGCCGTATGATCTTGTACTGCACGTATAAGTTTAGCGCACAAAAGTATGCGCACAAACGGCACAGCCCGTAGGCTTCACTCGCCCAAGGCCAAGCAGTATCCGCGACTATTGTGTGTGTAGCATGCTGGAACATGCTAACACAATGGTCGGTTGAGAGCCTGATGTTGTGCATAGAACATTATACGTACAAAAGTATGCGCGCAAACAGTACAGCCCTTGACACAGCTGTCGGCCAAAACTAAACCTGAAGAGTGTAAATACCCCACAGCGCTAATAGACAAAGAACGCTCAAGCGACGACACCGTATGATGTTGCGTGCATAAGTTCATGCGGCCCCTGGATGCCGGCACTTCATTGTCAGAAGCGGCGCTTGGTCGCCCTTCACTGCTGCAAGCGGCAGTTTGTTACCCTTCACTGTTAGAAGCGGTGGTTGTTATCACTTCACTGTCAGAAGCGGGCACCAGCACCGAGCACCGGCACGCCAGCTCACGGTGCCCAGCACCAGCACCAGCACCCAGCACAGCCCAGCACCAGCACCCAGCACCCGGCACCCTGTCTCCACCACGCGCGCAGCAGTCTTAACCACCCGCACTGGTGCCCGCTGTCTCCACCATGCACACTGCCAGCACCCAGCACCGGCACCACAGCAAGCACCAGCACCCGGCACCGGCCTGTCTCGAGCGCACAGCCAGCTCATTGTCGTTTGAAATAATACGCGCACAGCCTGTCTGGCGAACAAAATCCTCTCCACCAGGCACAAAGCCAGCACCCAGCACCGGCACCCGGCACCCTGTCTCCACCATACGCACACCGTCTCCACCACGTCCACAGCCAACTCACAGCACCAGCAACGGCACCGGCACTCGGCACCCAGCACTGGCACCCTGTCTCCACCAGCTCGCAGCACCAGCACCAGCACCGGCACCCTTTCTCCACCACGTGCACAGCTCACAGCACCGGCACCCAGCACCAGCAACCTGCCTCGAAAGCGCGCACGGGAAACTCATTGTTATTTTGAAGATTTTTGAAGTAAGAACCCCATAGCTTCGCTATCTGGGGGAAAAGACGCATGTTAACAACTGCAACTTGATGTCTTCCAATCAAATGCTCATTCAGCGCGGGGCCCCAGTTGACGTCGTTGCCCACATCTGAGACGGCCTCTTTTGCAGTCCGGTGAGCCCTGGTCACGTTGAAAAAGGACCACCACGGCGACTGACGTTCCGAACAGGGCCGGGTCACCAAGGGCCGCAGCAGCGGCTCGAGCCACGGGCGCCGTGCCGACGCGAGGCGACGGCCAAGGAGGACCTGAACGAGAAGCAAGCAGACCAAGATCACAAACTATCACAAAGCCCTATCGGCAAACAATGTCCTCCGGGATCTCGCCACCAAAAGTATTCACCTTTTGTTCACCTTTGTGTTCAGGGCCTGTTCAGATCGTGGGGTTGAGGGCTGTTTTGGGGCTAGATTGCTCCATGTTCAAAAACAGGGCCTCTTGTCATCTGGCAGAGGGAAAGTGACTGGGGGCCACATCCTGCCCAGGGTTGCTCAACTTGAAAAGCAGGGACTGCTCACACATCCCACCAATTGACCAGTTTTATCGACAAAATCCCGTAAACATAGGAAAATCGGGCAGCCCAGGGTCACACCTCGCGGCTGTGCTGATGCGATTCACACACGGCAATTCGTCCCTCTCAAACACAAGCCAGTAGCTCTACAAGCCTCTTCTGGCTAGAGCACCCGGCTGCAAAGCACTGGAGCGGATTCACCAATACACAAATTTTGAAGATGCCAGGACACAAGCCAAAGTAGTGGGAAAACTATCCTTAGTTTTGCCGATCTGCTGGTGAAGACCTACTTCCACTTCATCCGCCATCTGCAACTGGATAACTGGTGAGAGTCAAGGCTGCTACTCAGCCGCTGGAAACCCAGGGATGTGGCCCCTGACCCCAGGGATCATGATTGGATGATTGGATGATTGGATCAAGTGCGCCTTGAAAGAACATCTTGTTTGCATCTCCCGCAGGCATCTCAACTGCTGACAATATCCTCACTTCCGGGGTTTCCAATCCAAGTTCAGGACCCCAACTGCAAGGAAACTGGATCAACCATTCAGGACCACCTCACCTCTTCTCATTTGCTCGTTGTCAAGCGGCAGCGTGGCCGCACAGTAGCACATCAGGAAGCGGTTCACGGAGCCAATGCTGTACCACAGGTCCAGCACGGTTGGAGTTACCCTGTGGATCACAACACCTGCAGTTTGCCGATGACAACACGGGGCGGATCGACGGTGTAGATGACATCGATCGGTCCCCCGCAACTCCCGGACAGAAGTCGTTGGGCGGATCCCCATCAACCGTGATCTGCAGGGTTTGCATGTGTTGGCATCGCCAACTTCGAAGCCTTCAGGAAAAACCACCACCTCTTGGAGTTGAAAGGTGGGACAGCCTTGAGCCTTTTCGAGCTCACTTCCACTGCTCAGTACCACTGGTCACTGCTCGGTGCCCACTGATATACTACTGTTCCAATGGGCGAACTAACCGCTTATCTTTAAAAAAAGATGGTCACTCAGCTCCCCACTGAAACACCAGAGTTTGGCAGTCCAAGACACCTGCAATCCGAAATTCAAACTCCAAGTAGGGGTTCGTGAGGGCCACCCAGATGCACGTCGCCACACCCACCCCCGCAGCGAAGGTGCCCGAGACCTTGAAGGCGAGCTGGGCTTGGTGTTGGGCCATCGAAGCCTCCAACCTAGTAGCAATGGCCTCCAACCTACTAGCGATGGCCTCCAACCTCATAGTAGCAAAGAAATTGTCAATCTGAGACCTCCACGGCCAAGGACGCTCGTGAGCCACCAAGACTCTCATCGAAGAGTTCGTCCTGATCCTCGCCCTCGGTGCGCCTGAGTTGCTGCCATGTGGTTGAGTTGCCTTCCTTCCTCCCTCTCCCAGAATCTGGAAGACAACTGTAAACATGACTCATTCTTGAGAAACATCTCCGCACCCTGACCTATTTCCAATTGTTCTTGGCTGGATATGATACGTAGAGAGAGAGAGAGAGGAGGGAGTTCAATCACACCGGCTACATCTCTTTGAACCCTCAATGGAGCGGCTCTCGTGCATCATGGTGAGTGATCGGGCCCCAGGTCTAGGTGCCAAATGCTTGGATCCAAGCCAAACCGGCGGTCAATCCACGTGAAATCCCTCACTTGACCACCCCACGGGCTCAGTCAAAAAAATTCTAAAGGCCCTGCATGGTAGGGTGACTGGTTCGATGAGGATTGTCATTTCAGTGCAGGCAAGGCTCCAATGTTTCTTCAACTCCATCTGCAAGAGTGGGTCCCTGCGTAGTCTCTTTGCAGGCACCTTCCGCGTGTGAAGCAGCAGCAAGGACAAGCACTTCCAACAAATTCAATGCACTCTCCGTAACTTCAGCAGGCAAAAGGACCCTTTGGCTGTTTGACCCAACTGCAGGTGCCTTGCGCTCAGCCGGCAGCTCAGGTGGCTGAACGGACCAAGCAAGCAGGAGGTTTGTGAGGCAGTAGGTCATGAAGAACCAGTAGCCACCTCAGTGTCCAATGAGGAGGGCACCAAGCGGCTCCCAACACGAAGGCGATTGCTATCGAAATTCCAAACTGTTGGCAGTCTTGCGTGAGCCCACTGCGATGCAAACCCACCATAGAAAACTTACACACAGTTGCATGCACCAACCTATGAACGTAGGTCCCATAGGTGGTTAGGTGCATTCTTTAATAAGAAGACTTTCCCGCATGCAGCGCAAAGCCGCATCACAAAAAGGGGTTGCAAAACAGCAAACGATGAGTGAAAGAGGGGCTACTGGGTAAACAAAATGGGTGCCTAATCAAACTGCACAAAACGGGTGTAGGAAGCACCTTTGCACGAGGTGCCCGTCTTCGGACAACTGTTAAACCGCAGCTCGTTTTTGGGGGTGTCGTCGCCGCGGACCAAAGCACCGAACCTGATTTAGCAGTGACCCTAGGTTGGTGGGACCAACATGAAGAAATTGTATGCTCTCCTTCAAGGGAGGTGCGCGTTTAGCAGCAAAAGCCGGGCAACAGACCCAAAAGTGCCTCCCAAAGGCAAACTGTTCCTCACAAAAGGGGCAGCTGCAGCAGTGCGGGTAGGGCCAGCCCGGTGGCGGATCCCAACCCACCAGCCAGCCACCCCAGCAGCTGGCCATGCCCTGTGGAAAGTCCAGGTGCATTTTGATGATCGGCACAAGCCACACAAAGTTTGGTCGACGATTGGGGCCCACCCCTCAGACCGAGGGAAATCCTGGAGCTGTTGCAAAGCTGAATCTGTTGCAGCCACCCCGAAGCACCCCCAACGCATGGATCTTCAACTCTCTGGACAGACTTTCATTCAAAAAGAGAAGCTGGTGAAGTGCCCGCCATACTGCAGGTTGTCCTTGGCGAAAAGCGATCGATCTGGAAGGTTCTAACCACGAAAGTTTAGGCTTTGCTTGGGTCTGATAGGAAAACACCAGAGCCTCTAATTCTATAGATGAGGGAATCCTTTCAGAACACACGACTGAGAGGGTGAGAGGGATCTATATATCATCATATCCTCAAGACAACCGCACAGGTGCTCGTCAAAATGTTTTGCAGCTCTGATGAGGGGAAGAAGTCAAAGGTCCTTCAAGAGTCATCCGATTCAGCCTTATGGATGGTGTGACCTCTGACATGCTCTAACTCCTGACCCCCCACCACCATCTATTGATGTGACAAGCTTCTCTGTGCTGATTCTCCATGGGGAGGCTGGCCACTCCAACCACCAACATCATGATGGATGGCTGAGTGAAGCGCATTGGTGCCAGGGTCATGACATAGTTCCTTATAGCAGTCCAAACGGACAGCTTGTGAGCCGTGTTTGGAAGAGGATGAGGGGCGCTAGAGAGAGTAGACATGATCCTGAAGATCGCTGGGTAGGCTTCATGCACCATCAGCGTGTTGAAAGAATTTTGGGGGTGCATCAATTTTTCCAACCACAGAAGGCTCCAAAAATCCTTTGGGGATGGGACGCTCAAAACATGGCCAAGTGTCTGCATGGAGCGACGAAGTTCAGATGGAAGAAAGCGAGGCCGCAGCAGGATGAAAAAAATCCTCAGCACTTGAAGTTCTACCTTGGTCACAACCCTCCTGATGCATCTCAGCTGGTGCCGCCTGTCGCGCCCAATGTTAAACCCTCCAGTGTGTGCGTTTGGTGTTAATTCCCAGCGTCGAACTTCATACCCAGCCGATTCGTTCAAAAAATGATGTCCAAGAAGCCTGTTATCTGGGTGGTTCACGGTGATTCAAGAATCACTGCAATATAGACTGCATGCATCAGGGATTTGCAGCTCGACTCTGTTCAATCTACTGGATGCTGCAAGTGCAAATTCCTGGCCCCGGTCTGATCGTGACATTCTTTCTGCAGATTGGCTGCAAGAGGAACTGGAAAGGCGGAAGGAGCATGGCGTTGTATGCTGCCACCTCGGTATGTGTCGAATAATCTGAAGACTGACTCCTACGACCTTTCGACGCCATCCCTTTTTTTTGTGTTGTTTTCCCCTGCCGTGGGCACTAAAGTGTCCGTAGGCCCACGATGCGACAGGTGTCAAAATTTCCGCGCGAGAGCCATCTGATACATTTTTTGGTTTTGCCTTTCCGTGTTTTCATACTCCGTCCGTTCGTCCGAAAAGTTATCCCAAATGTGTTCGTCCGTTCGACGCCATCCCTCCCAACAGTGAATCCAGCAACGAGGGCGGAGCAAGGCAAGCGCCGCTGGTAGAGCCAGCGAATGACATCTATGTAGGACTCGCCTCCGTCGGAGGTGGGTCAATCGAAGGGACCACCTTTCTTGGGAGAACGTGAAGCAATTGCCGACCAACCATCGTTATACTAAGGACTTTAGACATCTTTAGGCTACAAAGCCATAACCTGTTCGTACATGAGTTCATCTTCGGGCCGGCCCGAAGACGGCGCGTTCGAACGTGATCGCCAGTGCCCCTTTGACCCACCGATCGCTGAGGCTTTTCAATGCCTTCCCTAAACCTGGGAACCGCGGCCCGCCTATCAACCATAGGTAACAGAATTGAATCCCCCAGCACCGTGACAGTGAATGTGTTCAGTTGTTTTCTCGAATCCTTAGACCCCCAGCACCCAAATACATTTAATCCACAATGACACGATTCCAGTACCATCGAGAGGCTAGCGGCTAGCGTGATAGATCTGAAACCCCCAAGTGCAGCCCGCCTTGTGACATCTTGTAGCCTTTCGGGTCATCTTGGACCCAGGTCAGATTGGGGAAGATACACTCCTGAGATGCGTCTTAAGGATATAGCCAAGGAGTACACATTATGTACGGCAGTTCATATCCACCTATGCCTATGTATACATAGTGCGGTGCTACGTTGCCTTGTTGAAAGCTGAGATCTTGCGGGTCAAACCAGCTGCCAAGTCTCTGTGAAGATCAGGGGCACATGCACGCCAATGATCTGGCAAGTCATACAGATCGGTAGCAAGACCCACTGCCACCAATGGCTTTCACGACCTGAATCGTTCTTGAGACACAAAGTCGCAAAGTGTATATATAGTCAAACACTCTGCCGGGTCTTTCCGACGAAGGGTTCTTCTGGCCTTTGTTTAGTAATTAATTATATATCGCATAGAGCCGGCCCATCACGATTGAATATTATTTTCATGGAATCAATCATGGAAGTGGCGCAATATCCGCTGCAGCTGCCCAAAATGTTCCCGGAAATGTCGGTTGGCTTCCAAACATATCACCTGTTTCTCCTCAGTTTCAATCCCCACCAGCTCAAGGCTCCTCTTCTCGCTTCACTTGCCCTCCGACCCATCTGAAGGCTTCACGACCGCCCCCCGGTTGACCCCGTAGCGCCATGGCGGGGACTGCCACCCGTACGTAGTGCCCTTTAGTGTAAACGGTTGATGAAGCAAACCCCCCCAACCAGAATGCTTTTACATCTCCCAGTCCCGGGGGGTCTTACTCATCAACGGCCTACATTGCACGTCTGGCGAAATGAGGCGCACATCTCCTCTGGCTCAATCTCGCTATCATGATCCTGCTCGTGGACACTTTGGAGTCCGGCGTGCCGGAGTATTCCTGTTTATGCATGAGTATGTGTGTGAAGCACGGGTCTTTGGAAGAGAATTCTTCTTCTACAGGGGTTTGTGTGAGGGTAGTCTTGGCAATATGGCACCACTACTTATACTTGAAACGGCCACTCTACCAGCCTCAGGACAGAAATTACGTTCGCATCGGCGAAAACTGGAACTGCAGAAGGTCCTTGATCTTTCCCTGGGCCAGGGGCACTTCATCGTAGAGGTGCCCGTTCTCCTTAAAGGAAAAGGGTCTGGCACTTGAAGGACCGGGTCTTGAACCCGCTTGAAGTTCAGGGGTCAAATCCTGATCCTAAGGTGCCTTTGCTTTTCTGAACTTGATTGAAGGGCCCTTCAATACGCTGTCCAAGAGCTTGTCCATGTGCACCCTGAGACCTGCCTTCCCCTGAGCCGCCCACCGAGGTCTCGGAACTCGCTCTCCATTCCTCGGAGTTGGTCGGGCGGCCCAAGTGGGACCCATCTGTGTATGCTGCACTTGCTGATTGTATGCTGCATATGGACGTCTAGTGAGTCTAGCAGGGATCCCTCACATCCGCTCCTCTTTCATCCCACTTTCCCAGTTGGGGCCAAACCTGCTTCCGAAGTACCAAACCCCGTCGCCCGAGCGCCGAAATGGTGGTCAGGAAGCTGTCCAATGGCACGTGGCCAAGTAAAACTGCAGGGAGAGGAACATCAGCAGCATCCCAAACCTGATCCGAGCTTCCCCAAAAGCTGGTCCCTTGCATGCCCTGAATTTCTCTCAATACGTTGACTTCAAACGGGAGCATGCCCTGAAATTGACATGGCCGAACATCCGGCGGATCACATCTTCGAAGCCACGATCCCCACGGACGACCGACTGCACGGGGGGAAAAAGACGAGTCTTTGGGATTGCGAGTGCTACTCGGACATCTTTGGGCAGTGAAGTCGAAGGCTTCGCAGGGAGAAATCATGAACACCTCCAGTGAGACACGCCCGAAATGGTAGATCTTGAAGATCACCCGGAAAACACGATCCGACGAGGCCACCGAACCTCCGGTCGGCTGGGTGCCCCAGGTGTCCACCGAACCCACGGACGGAGGCCCGTCCCGGTCGCTTGGTGCAAGGGGCATGAAGATCTGGAGGCCCGGAGTCTCGTAGACGGCCAAGAGCCCTTGGGCATCCTCAGGGTCCCAACGCAGATCGCGAAAGACCGCATGGTTCTGGATGGCTCGTAGGGCCGTGGAGAATCCTCGGTCAGCCAAGGTAACCAGAGGTGTCAGCAGAGGTGACCCTCTGGCTGGTCGCAGCTGGATCTGTTTTCAAGGTGTTGAACCCACTCAAGTCACTCAAGGAAACGGAAACTGGCCGCAGCCCTGTTTCTGAGGTCCAGGGTCGTAATGTGTTTTTCAGAAGGTGCTTGTTAACCTTTCCGAATCAAGAGATCATGGCGAATCTTGGCGGTGCTCTTGAATGAGCTGAATACGACCGAAGGTCCATGGAAGAGGGCTGCAAAGGTGGCCAGGTTCATGTCCAAACACCACAAGGCATCCCAAGCGCAAAGCACTGAGACCACCAGCAGAAGCACTCCGGCTGTGACCCACCTGAAGTCATTGCTCGCAGAGCCTGCGTTTGAGGGCGCAGTACGGGCGGGGGGGAATTGGAACCAAGTACCAAATGTATCCAATGTCCAATGTCCTTTGACACTGATTGTGGCTCCGGTCCATTACACTACACCTACATCATATTACACAAATACTCTTGTCAACTGTAATTGAACATGCATCCTACCAGAACTACCCTGCAACTGCCTTCTGAGGTCCCAACATCATCAACATCGAAAGGGCAAAAAGCAAACACACCCGTCTAGAGTCTAGCCAACTCAGTGCAGCCGAAGGTGGAAGGATGCGGAAAAAAGAACAATTGAAAAGTGGGGGGGCAGACTTGCCACATCACTCCTGAACGTCTCATTGGGTCAGCGCAAGCCCCTTTCTCTCCCCCCAAGTTGTTCCAACATCGACACCCCACACCCTCTTCAGGGTGCACGGGAAACTCCAACTTCACATCATCGACCCATAGGACCATAAGACATCATAAGCGATGCCAGGAGCCCCTAGTAGCGTCCTTGCTCCTAGTAGCGATGCCAGGAGCCCCTAGTAGCTTCTTGTTACTAGTAGTAAGGACATCAAGGGCGCCGAGAACCCTCAAGAAAGTGGAGGTGCCACAGCCCGTCTGAGGCACCATCAATTCGCACCCCACGCCTGTCGCAAAGATCACACACGACATGGAGGTGGCCAGGCCATAGACCACCGGCAGCGCCTTCTGTCGGACGGCAAGGCCCTTTTCCCACTGCCAGCTGGAGAAGAGTGAGCCCTCCTGGAGCGGAAATCAAAGGCACTAGGCTGGGCTGTTGCTGGAGCTGGTTTTGCCGGATGAACCACCAATGAGGCCATTGCTTCAAGCTTCATTTGACCTGGAAAACACCAGAGTCACGAGAGTCAAAATGACACTATCATCCCATGAGGTACACAGCTGCTACTTGAGCAAACCGCATGCAAAGCTTCAGAAAGCCTTGAGACGTGTACTAGCTATACATTGTATGTGTATATATATATATATATGTAATCATCAGCCTAGCTTGCCTCCCTGCCAGCTTCACCATGAGCCAAAGGAAGTGACTTCTTTTTGCACATTCCTGCTCAAAAGCTCGCAACTGAGATGTTAAACTTAAATCGTCCTCCTCTCGACCCCGAAGACCCTTGGATGCACCGCCGAATGCACCGATTCTTCTCCCGGACCACCGCCCGCATGACCGAGCTCCTCCAGAATGAGCAGCAGGACCCCAAAGACCAAACCGGTCACCCAAACGCTCACGTAGAGGATGAAGGGTGACCGGAAGCCACCATCACAGCCTCCCGACGTCCGTTTCTCACATCGGGTGCACCCCGGTTGATGCTGTGGGTATTACATGAGGGACCCTCAGTGAAAGACTGAGCAGGGTCAGTATCCAACAGCGGTACTGTGCTGTGCAGTGTTCTTGACGTGAACACGAAGGCGGTGAACGAACAAAATTACATGAGGGACCGACATCTGCGCATGAAACACATGTTCGAAGAACATGGCTACATTGGCCCCAAGAAGCCGCCTTTCCGACAGACTTGGGACCTGTCAACCAGCCTGAACGATTCCGCCAAAGACTGCCATGTCCCATTGGATTCGGAAGGGAGGGAAGAACAAGACCAGGAGAATCGACCAGCTCCAACTGCTGAACTCAAGAACCCCTTACCTGGCCCTACCGCCCCACACCATCTTCCTCCCATGCTCGGGTTCGTGGAGCGCCTGCGATCTGGCTGGCAAAGCCCAAGCGCATGTCGTCATAGGGGGTAGGACCTGCCCAGTCGATCAATGTGGAGGCCAAGCCGATCCTGATCGCAGGCCCGGTGACGGTCGAAGAACCCTAACAGTTGGCTTAGTCAAACATTTTGGTGCAACACAGCCATAAGATTTAGATATATATTTCTCTACAAGTACATCATCTTTTTTGGTTGGGAAGGTAGCCCTCCAAAATGAAGCCAACAGCTTCTCCAACGATCTCACTCTATGGCTCGACGCTTGGATCTGCACCAGCACCTGCGATACTTGGATCAAGGCGGGGCATTTTTGTGCTACTAAAACAGGGCACAGGGATCCATCCACGCGAGAAAGCCAAAACCCTTGAAGAATGATGACATATTATAGTATATATATATATTATATCATATCCATATGTACACGTACGACCTCAAAAACAACTAGGCCTTGGGCTTGTGTCATGCTTTTGCCCGGAGTAACCGAGTAACCTGTAACCTCACATTCTCCAATAGCCCGTCAAGAAGCTCCTCGCTAAACAGCTCATCACCCGAATCACCAGGCGTGCAGGGAACATCAATTGTTTTCTCAGCTGATCATTGAATCCACCATACCCTTCCGCATTTCGGAAGGTCATTTCTGGGGCAGCGATGTCGGACGCACCTACAGAAACGATGCCGTCGACCGTCGATCTCAACAAAATTATAAACCTTTCCCAGAAATAACTAGCCTTCCAAAAACGCAGAAGAGCCTGAAAGACCACCTGAAGTCAATCATACTGCATTGGCTGCCACTGTGTGTTTTCAGTAGATCGCAACACTTTGAAGGCCATGACTAACCGAAGGAGCTGAATATTAAAAAGCACACGTTCCAGCCAGCCCGAACCAATCTGCCACTGGCTCAGTCCGCCTCCTTTGGTCCAAGCCCTGTACGAAGAAAAGATCTGAAGAAGGATCCGCCCGTCTGTCCGGTTCTCTTGATCTGACGAAGATGACCCAGGCCACCCCGGAGGAAAATCCAAGAAAAAGTGGTCTCTTCAACGCCAACGTCCCGCCGAAGGAACGCGAGGCAAATGGCATTCTGGATCGCCGGCAGTGGAGCATCGGTGAGCCAAAAGCGTTCCACCAACCAGCAGGCCTCGGGCGCCCGTTGGGCTCCCGTTGGTGCTCTCTGGGGAGCGCCCAAAGAAGGAAAACCTGAATTATCCACGTGTCCAGGAATATCACTCACCATTGGCTGGTTGTTCCCATGGTGTGGCCAACTGACCCATGGCTGAAAACAGTCTTCATACAAGACAGCTCGAACAAACGTACCTCCACATGCATCCCTCTAACATGGGCACAGCCTGGTATAGAGGAACATGACTTGTGATGTTGAAAGCTGGCCTTCCTGGCTCGCCCCTTCTCCAAGCACCACAGCCACAGCTCAGCGGCCAAAATCAAACAGTTCAAGAGTAATGCCACGATCTTGCCCTCGTCGTCCGTTGAGACCTTCAGTCTGCAATCTTTCGGTAATCTCCCGTCGGCGCAAGAAGCTAGCTTCAAGGCTTCAAAAAGCCAGGCAGGGCGTGGAAGATGTTCCTTCATTTGGTGTTGGCAGTTTGAATACCACCCATTTTGGTCACAGTTTTCGCCTATTTCTTTGCAATACATCGTGTGGCGTTAGGGTAACCGTCTGGTCTCGCTCGTGCTCGTTTTTGCCCGCCAGGTCGCTTCTGACCCGGGCAACAACCCATCACACAGCCCCCCTAATGAGCCTTGAAACAAGGACGACCTGAACACATGAGTAGGACCTGTAGGACTCTTTCTCTACACCCAGGTCAAAAAGCACAGAACCGATTCATGTGTTCAATTCGCCAGCTCCCCTTGGAAGCGTGATCGACGTAGAAAAAAGTTGAGCGTGATCGACGTGCATCCTTCACACTCACCTCTCACAGCCTCGCACACTGTCATTCGTCCAACCGATGTTGATGCAACATGCTGCAACCAAAAACCCTTCAGGCCTTTAGGACTCACATTTGCATTGCATTATTTGCTCCCAAGCCACTCCAAGAATAAAGGGCAGCTCGCCCAGGACCAAGCCAGCATACAACTGCACAGCACCCAGAAGTCCCAGAAAGTTCCTGGGATGGAGGATGGATGGGGATGCACAAATCCTGGCACCCAGAACACCCTCTTCTTTGTATCAAGACACCAACATGGTCGGCCTCGCTCGGCCCCACCGAATCCAAGCGCTTTCCGATCCGGACGACGGTCGTGAGTGGACGACTTGCCGCCATGGCACCCGCAGGAGTCGTCATCCTAGGTGAGACGTGCACCCAGAGCATGCGCACAGTGCAGTGCACAGGGTTTCATCATGTATCAGTCTGCATCCACTGAATTGCAGGCCAGTGGCGAAGCAACCTGGCAGCAAAAGGAATTCAGAAACACTGGTCACATGGTTTTCTGCTGGATTGGTGTGCATCTGCCTCAAGTGTGCTGGGTCCATGAAAATGTTGCAACTCTACCATATAAGTGTCCGCAAGTGGTTTAAAGAGAGGGGTGCGCTTCAATAGGACGGACTTTGAATCCCCATGAGCCAAAGAATCAGATGAATCAATGAATTGAATCAAAATCAGCTAAGTGAATCCTCCGGAATCGATCAGAAGAACCTGCACGGTCGACCCTGCCTTCCCCTTCCTCACTCGGATCTTCCTCCACATTTGGCCGTGTCCGTCCTTAGAGGCTCGCAGCTTGGGCAATGCAAAGAAGGAATGAATCAGCACCAAAAATGAAGCAACAGCTGTAAACGAGGCCCACACCAGACAGTGTCACTGTACCGGAATTTCTGCACTACCGTAGAATTAGACTCAGACCCATCCATGTCCCATGTCCCCACCCCCCTCTCTGATCCGACCAACGTGCCACGGCAGCCACGCAGCGTCACCCTCCACTCCACCGAGCCACGCAGCAGCGCCAGTCCCGAGGTGCACAGAATCATCGAGGCGCCCGCGGCCACCGCGCAGCTCCCGCCCGGCAGCCCGGGCAGCCCGTAGAGCGGCATGGCCGGTGTCCAGTGTCCAGCGGTGCCGTCCCGGAGGTGAGGAAGTGGTGGGCTTCGGGAAGCAGAACTGACTTGAGAAAAGACTGGAGGAGAGGAATGGAAAGAAACTAAGGGCGATGGTTCAGAAAATGATTCTCTCTCTCTCTCTCTCTCCCCTCACTTGGGAGTTGTAATCTGCTAAGCTTTGGAAGACTTGTTGTGTGACCCTGAGATTGTTGGTCGCAACCGGGAACAGGATGAGCCCAACCCCTCATGCTGATCACTGGTGGGTCAGTCTTGTCTGAGTGAACTGAATTGCAGCGCTTTCATGTGGCAAGGTTGTCCGAGAGCTACTAATTTGCCTTGACTTGATCACTTGCTTGATCCTGATTGTCAAAAGACTCAGTGCTGATAGCCGGTGGCATCAATGCATCAAGTGACTGAAGCTCCCCAACTAGGATACCAGCTGAATTTGAATCACAAGTTGAAGGCATCTGTGACGTCCAGAGACTTATCGGCAACGTCTAGAGACCCACCCATCTCCCCCTCTGTCCTGGCATGACCAGCGCACTACCAGGGCACTTCCTTCCCTTGCCAATCGAAGAAATGCCCCGAATCGGCCATACTCCAGGAATCGATCAGCGCCAAATGCTTCTCAGCCTCAACATCCGCACCCAGTTCAACTGGCTGGCCTAGTGGCAAAAGAAGACCTGTCGTGGCCTTGATGGTGGGTGAACTCCATCTTGGGCACCCATACCGCGAACTTCCTCATGCGTCTCTTGCCCAAGTAGAGTAAGGATGTGCAGGCGGCAGTGGACTGAGGAACCAGGCTCCCCCACAGCTTCGTTGACGTCTTGCCTCGAAAAAGTGACTACAGCAAGGAGAACTGAAGCAGGTCAAACCTGTTGTGACGAAAAAGATTGTCGCTAGCCGCTAACAGTGTGCCAGCTGCCGTGGCAAGAGTCTGAGTGCAAACATGGGATATCGAGTTGCACCAACTGCCGTAGCAGTCACGCCCCGTCCCAGCCACTGTTCAGTCAAAGCCCCTCTTGCCATGCTCAAACTCATCGGAGAACTGTGCCAACTGTTACGGGGGGCGAACGATTTGGTTGATCTGAGAAGAACTGCCTGCCCAGAACCCAGGACAAAGAACAGAATACCCCAAAGAATCGCAAAGAAGACTTCACAGTATTCAAAAGAATCTTCCCTGATCCGCTGTTCATGCCTTGACCTCCATGTCAAAAGCTGGTTCGTGCCTAGACCTGCTCTTCTCACAGCTCGCCAGGCACTGGATGTGCAGCTTGGCCAAGGCACACCTTGTACTTGGCCCTGGCCCGCGCAAAGGCGCGCGTGAGGTCGGTGTCCACGGTGCCCGGATGCAGCGCCACGCAGCACACCGCGGAGCGGCGCAGCTCCACCGAGGCGCTGCGGAGGATCTGGACGAATGGCTAGAAGCAGTTCCAAAAGGAAGGGCTGAACCAGTCTCCCAGTGAGTGGATGTTCTTGGGCCCAAAAATAAAAGCTTATATACCCTGGAAATTCTCTTGGGAACTGGAGCCTCCTGGAGCGATGATCCAACCCACTACGGCGCTTTTGAAGGGTTAGCTACCGGCTTGCCACCTCTTGGAGGGCCGCCAACGTCGCCTTCTCCGACCAAGGACTCGGTGACCGTCGCCCAAAATAACCAGCCCGTGAAAGACTTTGACCGCTGGTTTGCCAAGATCATAGATGAAGAAAGAAAGTCGCCTCGGGTCCCGAGATAGAGGTCGGACGCACAGTGTGGAAGTTGTTTTACCACCAGAAGAGGGAACCCCTGGTTAGCAATTGCAAATTATAATGATGAAACATAGTCGGGTGGGCGGTCAGCTAGCTTACTGTAGTAAAGAATCCAATGCACAATCCAAAACTCAAGGATCAATTGCAACATGTGGAAAGTATCGAGTCAAACGCAACGCAACGAGAGAACAAAACACAAAGAAAGACAAAGCTCGGTAGCGTGCTGCATGTGAAAGGCTAGCTGCAGCAAACAGTTTACCTGAAGTTTGTGCAGCCCACCCCACCCCCCGCTCGCCCCCAGAAACACTGCTGCTGCCACCGAAAACGATTAATGCTATTCTGGAGGCCCGCACGCAGTCCCCAAAAAATTATACTTTTGCAAAAAGAAGAACTCAAGGCCAGAAGTTTGCCAACCAGGCAACTGTTGCCGACAACGTTTGTTCAAAATGCTTTGTGCTCGCGTGACCCAAGCTGAAAGAGATGCAGGTCCCTTTCGTCAGACCCCATCCTCACAGTGAACCTCTTCTCCCCTGTGGCCCTGGCAACTCACATTCCTTTTGTACTGGCTCTGCGCATGCAAAACCAAAGTGACAGGTCAATGGTACTGCAAAAGCAAAACTCTGTGCTTTGACCACTTTGGACGTGGCGTCTTCAAACCAAACGTACATATCGGGCGGGGCTTCGGTTGTTGTGAATGCCTTGTTTAAACTTCGAACTGCTGTGAGTGCCTCAAAGAAGGAGCGTGTGGTTGGAAGCCCTCATCAACATGTCCTGCGTTCTGACACACGTCCCGTCCCAAAAGATTGTGCACGCGTTTGAGCCAACTTCTGTGCCTGGTTCAAAGCTGCCTTGGAGCTCCGGTAGGAGTACCAGCCACCTCAGGCAAGTGGTTGGATTTCCGGGCCCTCTGAATTCACAGAAAAAAAGGGAGAGAGCTTTTCCCTAATCGAGCCTCCTCCCACAAAAAAAGCAATAGTGTAGAAATCTTCGTGCCCGAGCGCCTGTGGCGTTGTCGCCAATGGAGCCCACCCGGGCGCTGTAGAAGATCGCCTTGGCCAAAGATCGCCTGTCACCATCTCCAGCCGCACCCGACTTCAGCAGCGGCGCGAAGTGCTTCAAAACTAGCACAGGCCCGATCGCATTCCTCGGGTCGCCGAGGAAGCCAGGAAGCCAGGAGGAACGCTCGGGCGTTGCCACGACGCACGGGCAGGGTGTCGCCGTTGCAAATAGTGAGTAGCAATTGCATCTGTATCTGGGTGGGTCAATGTCACTCAAAAAGCGAAGGAAAGGTGCAATAATTTTAGGAGACGGCTGGTGAAATTCAAGCATAACGTTCCGAATGTTAATCCTTGGATATCATTGGATCATCAGCGCCACAATTAGCATTTGTATCGGGAACATCCATAAAGACTCACAAAGTGGAATCCTCTAAGAAGATTCCACGGTTCCTCCGAGTCCTCAACCCACACCTCCCCCATCTCGCAGACCCGTGGCACTGCGAAGGAGTAGGCCATGGCCTTGGCATCCACCTTTTGAAGGTGGTTCTCGGGGATGACCCCATGGTCCTTGTCTTGCCTCGGGTGTTCCCCGGCGACCAAGGTGCGAAGTCCAAGACACCCATCGTTGGACTAGGAGTGATCCAAGAGACCCCGAGTGTCGCGGTGTCGCGTGGTCCAAGCGGCACCACATACGTACCATGGCACCGTACTAAAGTACCCGTTGAAAGTGGATGGCCCGGATGGCCATCTTGACCGATGACGTCTAGCACCACATGTTCAGACGCAATCGGTAACTCAGGCCGGGTTGCAGGAGCCCCACGGTATGGCATAAGAGTTCCAGCCCCTTCAGCTGACGCTGCGCCAGGATCACCGCAGCTTGCTCAGCAGCACATGAGACGCTGGAAGGGTCCTGAGTGCTGTGTGCTGGTTGCTCAGGCCGTGGATTCGGTGGGTCACGTCTTAACTTCACCTATTGGGATCAGCTCTTAGCTGCTTAGCTCGTCTTTTTCCCTGAAGTCCGTTCGTATGCTAAGCAACAAAGCACAACCATGTTCAACGCCATCACCTGGACACCTCGATCAGAGCTGTGTAGCGGAACGTCCCGCGCGCACGGCACGAGCGCAGAGATCAGGAGCCATGGCACCGTGACGTCGAGCTCCAGCACTCGCAGCGAGTCGGGGTACTCCCTGCCACTGGTGCTCGGTGCAGGGTGGTGTTCGGAGCCTGGTTTTGGTGGAGATAGACGGAATCCTCCCATCGACAATGTAAGACTCTTGATTAATAAAGCCCCCGACCAACTACAGCTACAACGCTGTACACGTTTGGCTCAAGAAAACAGAGCGGTTCAGCTCACATGGGTTATGAGCCCAACAAGACCACCTCAGAAGATCTGAGTTGTTGGCCGCCATGGACATGCGCCGAAGACGTTCCATGTCGAAAGGACGGGAACAAACGGCGGACGAAAGGCTGGATGCTTTAATCGAGGAAGCGAGGGCTTCGGAGACGACCACGGAGCCAGCCAGACGAGCCCAAAGCTTAGAACCCAGTCGGATGTTGACGCCCTCGTTGAGGAAGACTTCATCGGCCCTGACGGCTGGAGCTTCAAGGGAACGACCTGCACCTGAAGAGGTTCGAGCGATCGAAAACCGAGATCGTGAAGTCCCGAGACAACCTCAAGGACCGCCGATGAGCCTCTTGCCGGTGGTTCCTCCTTTGCCTACAGGCTCACTACCTCCTCCTGTACCTGGACACCATGTTGGCGGACAAGTCGGAGGGCATGAAGGTGGTGGTGGGGCGCCGAGCTTGCTGCAGCCGGTCCAGGAGCAAGTCTGGGGGATGTTGGCCGGTTTGGGAATGCCTTTGCCGGGAATGTGGGGGGGGGAGAGGAAGCCAATCACAAATGCCGATCTTGCCGGGGCAACGTGAAGCCGGTGGATCTATGAGGGGAACATCTATGGAGGCAGAACCAGTGGCTAGTGGTGGACTGGCCGTGCAGGAGCATCTCCCTGAACGAAGGGTTGGGGAAGAGTTGAAGGGTTCGGTGAAGAGTTCGCCGGTCAATCCATGGACAGCGGAAAAACTACGGGAACTACATGATCAAGCCCAAGGCAGTCGTGGAGTACCTGATCCTGTGGAACTACTTCGTGCAAAATGTCTACAAGAGGGGGAGGTCAGGTTTCAAGAAGAAGTACAAAAGTTGGGTCAGCCGAGCTCGAACTCGTCTTTCCAGTCCGCAGTGGAAGCGCCTGGAGGCAAAGTTCAAGGTGGTGGAGAGTTGCAGGCTACGAAAACGGTGACGGCGCCGATCGTGAATGTGGGACACATGGCTCCGGGTGCAACACCTGTGGCCTACCCATGGCCTTATCCTCCCGGTCTACCTGGACAACTTCCTTGGGGCAATGGGGTGTGCGGCATTTTTCCAAATGGAGGTCCTGGTCCATCTACATCGCCAAATGCATGGGTGGCTCCAGAGGAATCACTGGGTGATCAAACCCGGTCAGTGGAATTGCCGGTGTTGGGCCTTGAAACAACTTCGCTGGCGTTTGGAGACTGGCTTACGACGCTGGAGCCGATTGTGTCGGAGATCAGCCCGGGAGCAAGTCAATGGTGGCAGTTGGCCTTGAAGAGCGTGTCCAAGGCCTATGAGGAATGGCTGACGGCGGATCCGCTCCAACGACTTCGTCTGGGTCCTGTCTGCTTGGAGGAGGCGAACAAATGGCCTCGCACGGAGCGTAAGATGTTGAGCCTGTTGCTGCAGGTGGTGCTGAGAACGTCAAGAATGAGGTCGTCACGACTCGGAAGATGACGGTAGCTCAGGTGTTGTTCATCCTCTATGTGAAATTTCAACCTGGAGGACAATGTGAGCGGATGAACCTAATCCGAAATTTGACGGAGCTCAAGCTGACCAACAACATGCTGGAGGTCGCCCAGGGCATCCGCACGTGGAGGAGGTGGTGGAGCCGTTCGGAAGAACTGGGAGTGATGCTTCCAGACCCTGTGATATTGGCAGGGGTGTTGGTGAAGGCTTCGGACCACTTGGCTAAGTCTGGAGCGCAAGTTGCATACCGATTGGCAACCAGTCGGCAGCAGTTGATGGTGGACACTCGTCCGACCCTTGAGAATGTCAAGATCTTCGCGGAGCACCTACAAGCCGAAGCCGAGGAAATGTCGATGGGCGTGGGCACTGGTGGAGGGAAGGGACTATCACTGAAGGCAGTGGCCGTTCAACCTACATCGGGGACTTCGACTGTGACCTCGACGGGGACAGCTGGTGGTGAACTTCGGGAAGGCGGTGCCGGAGACAAAGACGCCTGCAGGTTTTGGATGACCGAAAAGGGGTGTCGGCGTGGGGACCGTTGCAAATTCAAGCATTGCAGGTTGAGTCCAAAGGAAAATCGGTGCTTCAACTGCTCAGGCCTGAACCATAGCAAGACGTCGTGCCCATTCCTGAAAAAAGAGGGAAAGGGGGAGGAGACAGTCAAGGTGGCGAAGGTCAAGGGGGGAAGCTCAGGCGGCAGTCCGGGAGAGGGTGCCAATGTTTCCACTTCATCCGGGACAAGAACATCGGTGGAGGATGCGCCTACTTACATCGGCGTTGTTGAAGTCCCTCCAAAGAGCTCGACTCATGGCGGTGCAGTGCAAATCGTTGGAGCCTTTGTCTATGGAAGACGAGGGAATGATTGGACGGAGGAGCAACCCATCCACTTCAAAAAGGTTCTCGCCAGGAAATCGAGGAGGCGGAGGAGGTCCCGGTGGATCTGGCCCATGGACGAGTGTGGCTTCGACAACATCCGGTGACTGGAACTATTCTGGTGGAGGGGCACATTGAACCTATTGTTCCTATGAGAGGGCTGATTGAGCTGGGCTACAAACTACAATGGAGCCGCAATGGCTGCGTGGTAGTGCATCCCAAACGTGGAAAGATAGCTTCGTGGCTACGCGATGGTTGTCCCGTGGTGGCGGAGGAGGAGGCCCGGCCGAGCGAAAGAAGGTGGAGGACTTGAACCAAGAGGAGAATCTGGATGGGGACACTATGATGTGGTGGCAAAAGCGCTTCCCTCAAGTCCCTACCCAAGTGTTTCGCTACATGTCGGAAACTCCAGACAACTCATCAAGTCCATTGCCGTGGAACAGAAGTGTTCGACGACGGCTACAACAGTCGAAGAAAATCCTACTTCACCTCTATGCGGGGGAGAAGGCGGAGGAATGGAAGGAGATGGAAGCTCATGGTTGGGACGTGATCACCCTGGACATCACTAAAGGAAAAGACCAAGATGTACATGGACCAAAACTATGGGGCTTCCTGACGGAGTTGGCCAGAAAAGGGGCCATCAAATGTGTGGTGGGAGGACCGCCTTGCCGCACTGTCTCGCGCATGAGGTTCAAGAGACCAGGACCGAGGCCACTACGTGATCGTGGAGAAGGACGTTTTGGATTACCTCATCTAAGTGCAGGAGAGCAGCGGCTGGCAGATCATGACACGGCCCTGGTGTTGAAACAACTGGGGATCTTCTACATGGCGGAGGAAGCTCGACTACGTCATGGCCTGGGAGATGAACCAACGGGGTTCCTGTTGGAAAGTCCGGAGGACCCGGGAAAGAACAAACTGGGAAGCATGATGCCTTCGTTTTGGAGCTGGGAAGAACTTCAGGATCTGGCATCTGAAGAAGGAATGAATGTGATCAGTTTTGATCAACGTCCGATGGGACACTGTCGAAAGAAGCCTACAAGTATCATCACAAACCTGCCCAACATGCTAGAGTTACAAGAGCTGAGAAGCCCTACTGGACAAGATGAACCCCTGGCCGACAACTTGAATGACAGGATTGAACAGTCAAGGTCATGGGCACTATGGGCTCCAGGATTTCGGGCGGCGGTATGGGCATCTCTCAAGATCTACATGGACAAGTTGTTGCAACAAGTTCCTTGGATTGCCAAGGCGCTCACAGGTAGGGAGAAGGAACTATGGGCCCAACACTTCCGACAAGGACACACCCCCTTCCGACGTGATTGTCGTCTATGCGTCGAACAAATGGGGGCACAGCGACCACACAGGAGAAGAAAGGAGGGACAAACTATGACCTCGGCGTGGTCTATGTCGGTGGACATCGTGGGACCTCTACCTCGAGCGAAGGATCTGGCAACGAGTCACTACATGAAGTATGCCTTGGTGGCAGTGGCGCTGGTTCCAGACTTTGGCAAAGACAAGAAGGAGACCATGGAAGATCAGGAGGCTCTGGAGCAAGAGGAGGGCGGGGCTGATGATCGAGGACAACCGGAAGAAGGACCACCTCCATGGGAAGATGAAGAACCGGGGGAGGTGGACTTGGAAAAGGAGGAAACACCCGAGGAGGAACAGTTTCCCAAGGAGTTGGAGGAAAGCCTCAAAAGCGTGCCGGTGAAACATGTGGTGCATGTGGAGCCAATCGCCTCAAGAGCCCAAGACGAAGTGGTGACGGCCATGCAGAAGGCCTTGGCAGGTTTCAAGGCAATGGGGATCTACATCAACCGGCTGCACTCCGACAGGGCTAAGGAGCTAATATCGAAGCCAATGACGGCATGGTGTGCTCGAAATGGCATTGTTCCTACCACAACGGCAGGGGACGACCCAGCCTCCAATGGACATGCAGAATCTGAAGTACATCAACTCAAAAGGAAGGTTCGATTGCACCTGGCGGAGAAAGAACTGACGTGACGTCATGGGCGGACGCCTTCAGATATGCAGCCACGGAGCGAAGATATAAACAGCTGGAAGCTTTAGGGGCGCCTTGCCTTCCGATGCTGCCTTACAGGGGAAGGGTGTTGGTCAAGGTGAAGAAATGGCACAAAGGTGGAGGATTAGTGGCACCGTTCGCGGATGCGATGATCCTATGTCCCAGCCACTTGGTGAATGGTGGATGGGTGGTACAGCTCAAGGATGATCGTGTACTACATGTACGCGAAGCGGTGCAGACGAACGAGGAAGGAGAACAGCTTCGAATTCAACAAGGACCGCGTGGTGAAGTGGTTCAACTACACCTGGAAGAAGATGATCGACCTGGACAACCTCATCGACGAATGACAGGCAAACAACCGTTGGGAGATACTCCATGCTTGAAGGGGGCACCGAACACGGGCGGGAGTATTCTTCATCGTCGACAATTTCGAGGCCGAGTACATCAACTTCAGAGCTATGGAAGGATTCGCCGGAGAAGTTCCCAAGATCTTCAACAGCAGCCTCGGCCACAGGAGTTCGTGCTATGAAGGTGGAACCCGCTGGAAGGACCATGGAACAGGAGATGGGGGACAAGGGGCGATGGTTAGACATGGACCAGGTGAAGGACACATGGGAGTGGCAACACAGGATGCTACAAAAACAACTGTCAAATTTGGTGGATGATGTGCCTAGGGAGCGCAGTCGGGATTGGAGGTGGAATGGTTTGTGGGCTGGAGGGATGACTTGGAGGATAACCTGATCAGGTTGGGCCGAGTGGAAAGGGACACTCGGGTGCATCTTTGTAGCCTCCAAGCGCAAGAGCCGGACATTCTGCAGACCATCACGGTACCTTTGCATGAAGTACGTGACCACCCTCAAGACTGGATTCCCGCCTTTCAGTATGAATACAATGTCCTTGTGCATGACACCCAAGCTGTACATCCCATGGCCCGTGAAGAGCTTCCGGAAGGAACAGAATTGATCCCTGGAAAAATGGTATGCGTGCGTAAGGGAGGATCTCGCCAACATCGGGCCCGTGCTGTTATATGCGGAAATATGGCCTCTCCAACGGCAGACCCATCCTGGGGACCAGCAGGAAGCTATGCCTCCGGTGCGGATGGAACTTTGATCCGTTGCGCAGTTCGTCAAGCAGCACATGAAGGGTGGCAGGTGTCAGCGCTTGATGTCAAAAGTGCTTTCTTACAGGCCCCAAGGCCGGTGGCTCCGGGCGCAAATCCAGTTGCGGTGGTTCCGCCGCGTTTGATGTCCCAACTTGGCATATGCCCGGACAATGAAGTGTGGGTGGTCAAAAAGGCGCTCTACGGGTTCCAAACCTCTCCAAGCCATTGGGCTCTACATCGGGATGAGCGCTTCTCTACATTCGAATGGGAATGTCAGGGGGAGAAGTTCATGCTGCAGCCCACGAACGAAAGGAACCTATGGCGCATTGTGAAGGAGGGGGACAAAATGCCAGTGGGACTGATGCTGGTTTACGTAGATGATCTTTTGGTGATGGGCACTTGGAAGGCTCATGATGGTTTGGTCTCCCGCATTCAAAAAGAGTGGAAGACGTCCAAGCCAGAAAAAGTGAACAAAGAGGATTGGGTCAGGTTTTGTGGCTTTGAGATGAAGTTCCAGGAGGAGAACATCTTGGTGGGACAACCGTCTTATTTACAAGACCTTCTCCGAAGAAGGGGAGTCACTACAAAAAGATCCACTCCACTGCCCAAGGAGCATCTCACCGCAATGGAGGTCGAGGAGGAGATCAAGATTGAGGATGTGAGACAGGCTCAAGCGATTGCCGGGGAGATCCTATGGATGTCGGTGAGAAGCAGGCCTGACCTATCCTATGCAATTGGGGCACTGGTCGGGAGGTCACAAAACATCCTCGCTGGGCAGTACAGACTGGGCACTACATCCTGGAGTATTTGAACGCCACAGCAGACTGTTTCCTGGCCTATGGCCGTTGCCGAGATAAAGATCGAGGACCTGAGGATGCTTTAGCTCGTGAACGCAACATGAACCTGGTCGAGATCTATTGCGACGTCTCCTATGCACCTCAAGGAGAAAAAAGTGTTCAGGGCATAGTGGGGATGGTAGGAGGAGGAGTGGTACAATGGGAGTCATCCAGACAAAGCTGTATGGCCCTTTCCACTGCAGAAGCAGAGCTTTTGGCCTACGTCGAATCCTCGATGGGGGACAGCTCTACTTGGGGAAGTATTGGGCCTGGCAGAGCTGCCCTCGGTGGTTACATATGGTGACAGTCAGGCCGCCATTGCCATCATCCAACAACCAGATGGCCCGTGGCGAACCAGACATCTGAGGTTGAGATGCTATGCCTTGAGAGAAAGGGCTCGCTTGGGGACGTGGCAAATCTACCACCTTGAAGGATCGAAGCTGATTGCGGACTTCCTGACCAAGGCGATAGCGGTGAAAAGTTCCTGGAATAGGTTTCGACAGTTCATCAACATGGTGGACCTGGGGGAGAAGAACATGGCCGCGAAGGACGACGCCTTGACGCCCGAGAACGATGGAGGTGTGAGGCTGGCCAAGGTAGCTTTGTGCATGGCGAGCTGCGCAGCTTGTCATCAATGGCCCAATGCGGTCACCAAGATTGCAGTGGTAGCTTCACTAGCGGTAGCTTTAGCCTTTGAAGCCACTCGTCTGATAGGTAAGAGGGGTTCAGGACCGGGGGATTCGAAACCTCCAAACTCACATGGTCAGTCAACTAGCTGTAGCTATGGGGGAGAATCCAAGGGTTCTGTTCGACCTCGCTTGTGTGCCCTGCGAGGTGGATCCTCGGCAAGGGAAACAAAAGACCAAGGGTCACCAAAAGAAGAATCAAGAAAAGAACAAGAAAACAAAAGTGAACAAGAGGCCAAAGAATCTTCTGCGTCGGGCCGCACGCAAGGGTCGGAACCTTCTGATCCCAACAGTAGCCTAGAGGCTTCCTTGGTAGAGTTGGAAACGTCGAGCGTGCGCCATGGCGTTTGGGGCAAGATTCAACTGCGCTTCAGTGGTGGCGGAGGCGAGACCGGGTTCTTCGGCAACCAATGGGGCGGCGTCATCGCGGGCGAGGACATGGGAAGAGCATGGAGGAGAGGCATCCTCTCCGCCAGTGAAGGCTCCGCCGATCCTTCCGAAAGAAGTTCAGATCGGCCAGCCGCCGCTTGCAAAGCCTCCACCGGTCTTGCCAAAATATGTGCAACATACTCCGGACATCAATGCCACCTGCAGATCCGGAGGAGAGAATGCTTCTTGGAAGAGGCCACCTGCCTACATGGTTGAAGAGGGTGGGGGCAAGGCTGCTGCACGAGGTGCTGCGGCAATGGGGACCTCATCGAAAAGTATGACTGCTTCAAAGGGCTATGGGGGTTCTTCATCGTGCCCAAGGTCTTTGGCATCTGCATGGCCGGATGAAGCACCACCGTGGGTTCAGGCGCCGAAACACATGGTGATGCCTCGCCCACCAGTTGAACCTGGAGAAGATCCACACCGGGGCTACGAAAACCCTTGGGAGCGGCCACATTGGCCCCAAGCTCCACGGTTGATCCCTCCGTATGGGGCGGAAGAAGATCAACTGACCTTGCAGCCATCGGTGTGGTGGACACAAATGTTGTTCGACAAAGTGCAGCTGCTGGTGGATGAGGAGGCGACGAAGTTCCGACCAATTCCCCGTACGGATGCATGGGACTACTTACGCCTGCCATCGGCAACATGGTTGACACGCCGGCATAGCCTTGGGGTTCAGAGATTCCACCCGGAGCACCGGTCGACTCCAGAGGACCTGAGAGTGCTGGAGTACCTGCGGGTGACGGTGGCTTGGGTCCTGGATTTGTCCAAGATGACCTTCGGCAACAGGCTGATCTATGTGGACGCGGATTGGCGAAAAGACGCCTTGCCGAATGTTCAGGGTCGCTGGTGCGGCTTTAGCTTTTTCCTGATCAAAGATCAGGCGGCTTAGAAGGACAAAGCATGTCCAAATACGGCGAAGCGCCGTAGGGGGAGTGTGAATCCCAAAAAGACACCTCCCCAGCAGTTCATGAAAAGAAACCAACTACAGCTACAACGCTGTACACGTTTGGCTCAAGAAAACAGAGCGGTTCAGCTCACATGAATTCAAACGGATGCAAGGCCCATCTGCTCAGCCCTAAAGCCCCCCAAGTCCACCAACTATGACCACCCCCACCTCTGCAGCTCCTCCAAAGCCCCTGCTCCGCTCGGCCGTCGTGCTGCCAGGACCAGTCCGGGCCCTCTTCGCAGGAGATGCCCGGTGAGGGCCAAGCCGAGGCCGCGCGAGGCGCCAATCACCAGAGACGCCATGCGCCAAAGTCGCCCAGCGGGCAAGGGACCCCAGCTACTAGCAAGGGCGGGGTGGCTTCTCAGTACCGGGAAAAGCAGCAACTTTAGATGTCTGGAGACCTGTGTGGGGAGCTCACGTGCATTGTTTGCCGCGGTTGGAAGAAGCAGTGATGGCGGTGAAGGGTCATGGAGGTTATACAAAGGTTTCGTAGGGCGAAATGGGGCTTACCAAAGCTGTGCATCTGCGATGCTGCAAGGTCTTGTCTCGAGATACACCGAGCCAACATTGAAGAGACGATTGATGATGATACAATGAATCTGGAGAAGCATGACAATTCCTCAACCCCGACTCCGATGTAGCATGGAATCACGTGAGGCCCCTGTGTTTTGGTGGGAAACCGTGCCTAAATCATCCTAAATCCATTCAAGTGGAGATGTGCTTCCCCAAATGCGCAACAAGCACATGGCTACTCAAGACTGTCTATCTGGCAACTCCCTCTCTCATAGATGGTCTTGAGTCTTGACGCGGCATCCTGTTTGGAAGGTCTTGTCGACCATTCAGTGGACCATTCAGGAAGGGTCAATTGAATTGAATGTGACAGATTCACTCCTTCCTACTGAAAACTCGGCGATGCATGAATCACAGTATCATTTTTGGACTAGCCTTGATGCAATGTCACCCAATCGAGAAAAAGACTGATAAGACTACGATGAAAGAACCCGTTCAATCTTATCAACACTAAAGTCTGTTGAAGAGCTCATGTGATTGCACCCCAGTTGATGACTGCTCCGAGAGTCTGTGGTCACCCTGGGGTCGTCCTTGCTTCAAGAAATCGCCAATGTCTTGGATATGGTTTCTGGAAAGTCTTGCAAAAGTTGTTCCTATCGATATCCACGGTCTCCAATTGCAAAACTGCTATGAATGACGGGTCTTGGAAATTGAACCTCCGCTTCACCACCTGCACTGCGCTACCGAACTCGGTCTTGTCCACCGAGGGGATGATGACAATCTTTGCACGGACCTGACATGTCTTGTCGGACCAAGACACCACTGGCGAGCTTGATAAGTCTGATGTCTTGGAGCTTCACCCACAACACACAAGACTCGCAAGGTGGTGAAGGACGTTGTTGAGGACAAAACTCCATCTTCCACTGGTTGAAAAAACGTTGAATGTTAAACGCCCACGGCTTCAATCGTCGCATTCAAGGTGTTCTTGGCGACGCATGGCCCGGTCCTCATCACCCCCCCTTGATGATTTCTGTCATCTCCAAGATGCCCGAGATGCGAAACAGGTGCGAATTGGAGCTGGCACACGTCCGAGGGCCATGACCATACATACAGAGGCATGCAAGCATATGGCACGGACCAATCAGCTAAAGCATCCAGTCCAACAAAGGTGAGGGATCAACAACAATGAAGAAAAACTTTGATTTTTCGTCAACGGGTTCAAAAAGAAAGAGATTTTAAAAAACAACAGTGAACGACAAAAAATAGGGAAAGGGCAACAGCAGCAGGGCGATGAAAGGATCAGGCAGCCCCCCAGCAGAGCAAACAAACACATGAATTAAACCCACAAAGAAAAACAAAAGAGCGCGAAAGGATAGAAATGAAATGTTGGAGACGATCTAACACCCATCTGTGTGGTGGTGCCACGGCATTCATAGTGCACAAGTGTTGGACATTTGTGGCGTTGTCACAGCATTCACGCCGGAGAAGTATTGGACTCAGCTATGGTCGGCCCTGTGGTCCACCCGCGTGGCGTCATTGGCAGCACGGCAATATATGGCACTCACAGCAGAGAAATGTTGCACAGAGCTATCTGTGGGATCATCACGGTATTCACCGCGTGGGAGGGTAGGACACTATGGTGGGCCCTATTATCAACCCTCGTGGCGCTGTCAAATGTTCTGCACAAAACAAGGCCGGCAAGGGTGCGACAAAATGATGGCATCTAGATCAAAGACCCTCCCGGCAAGAGAGCCCAAACAGTGTGTGTGAGGTGTAGAGGTGTAGCAGCAGAAAGTCTAGAGATCGGGCTCCAGAGAGGTGAGCGTGAGTGAGATTGAGAGTGAGGGAATGAGAGTGAGAGAGTGAAAGTGAGAGAGTGAGAGTGAGAGTGAGAGTGAGAGTGAGACTGAGAGTGGGAGTGAGAGTGAGAGTGAGAGCGAGCATCTGAAAGCACAAAGTGCCGCACCTGCCACGAAATCTGCAGTTCGAGGTTCACAAAGCGCTGCGCCGGCCACGATATCTGCACTTCGAGGTTCACAAAGTGCTACGCCTGCCACGATATCTGCACTTCGAGGTTCACAAAGCGCTGCGCCTACTACGAAATCTGCACTTCGAGGTTCACACAAGGTTCTTCGCCTGCAACGATTCCTGAAAACCTGCCACATGTAGAAAAGTCACGATTCACTGCACCTGTCACAAAATCGGAGCGCTTGGAAGATCACCACCATGTCCAAAGTGCTGCACCTGCCGCGCTACAGTTCAAAGTGCAGCCGCTCTGATCCCTTGCACCTGTCACGAAAAGTCGACTTTGCACCACTAAAACATGAGGTTTCCCTTGCGCCTGCCACGAAAAGTGACCATCATGTCAGAAAATGCGCACGGCACCACAACGAGAGCGCAGTCGCGACAAGCACCCGCCGCGGCCCACCAGATTTTGCGAGCCTGCGCAGTCGAAATGCAGTTGGAGGATTTCGAGAGGCATGAATGTAGTGTAAATAGCAGCGAATTAGCCGGACACGTCGGTGTCCACACTGTTTGGGGAAAAAGAATGTTATCAAAAAAATAAACTTCCGGAATATGGGGCCAGAATACCATTGTATGCAAAGAATGTCTTTTGCAAGAAAGCTTCTTCGACATTTTTGCACTGTCCTTTCACTTCCCGTCCAGCGGACCAATGGACCAGGAGACCGAAGGACCTGGGGACCAACGGACTTGACCAGGAGACCAAGGTACCGGCGAACCACTGGACTAAAGGACTTGATTAAGATTTTTTTTTGATCTGGTGGTGTCTTTTTTTTGATCCTGTTGGTTCTTTTATCCAGATGCCTCCAAGAACTGCACCAAAGGCACCAGCACCACCCCGTGAGGGCCACTCAATCTGGGATTGCTCTCTCTCTCTCTCTCTCTCTCCGCACCTGAGCAGTGTGGTCCTCCATGTGCTTGTCGGCGCGCTCCTTGAGCTTTAAGATGACGGCCTGGCACCGTGGCGTCATACAAAAACAGCACTCAATGAGGTTAAGGACCGGGCTTTACTGAAAGAGCCATGCCAAAGCTGGGTTGTGTGACTGCTAGACCATCACATGGAATCGGTCCTACGGTTCTGTTCGGCAGAACATGAGCCAGAAGTTTCTAACTTCCGGGTGGCGAGGAAACCGGCTCATGTGACAAGGAAAACAACCAAAGTTGATCATTCTTGTACAAACAATGAGGAAAACCCCAAAACGCCCTGTGGGATCTGTAGGAACCTGATCACTGGTGCCACCCCCCCCAAACGGCTTTGCTCTGCTCGACCCCTCGACCCCCACCTCCACTGCCAAATCCACCTGCTGGATGGTCTCGTCGCCACGGACCAGCGCGGGCGGGCCACCCTCCGTGCGCAGGCGTCGCTACAAGGAGGTCTCTGCTTGGAGCCGGCGATCCAGCGCAAGGAGTCAGAAACTGCTTGGTGGTTTCAAAACATCAGTCAGTTAAAACATCAGTCAGTGGGTGCAATCATCCCAAGCAACGTTGGAAAATAAATAGAACACAACCCAGGAACGAAAGAAAATGAACCTATGGCCCGATGTATATAAACAGCCCGTGTGATCCTGTGACATGAGAGATGGGCCTATTTATTCACTGAAGTTTCTGGCTGGGATCTCATCCTCCCCTGCTCATGTACAACTGTAAAAGGCTGATGACGGGCCGGATCTTCTTCCAGCTCGGCCCCCGTGCTGGCTGGTGCGACATGCGAAGCAACCACCACAGATCCTTCTCCATGTCCTGGCCACACACAGTCGTGTCAATCAAAATCAAAGACCACAGAGTCACCGGTCTGTGAGCAGCAACGACAACAACAACAACAGCAGCAACAACGACAAGGGCAGCCTGCACCTCATACTATATATATATATATCAACTTATTGCACATTTGTCAATGCGCCCGCCTGCCAGTTTCTGTATTAATCTGTTTTCTCTTTGGCAATTCCAAGTCTGGATCTGAAAGCACCATCGACACCCCCTCTGATGGACTATCGTGATACCTCTCCACTGGTTCCTAGAGGAACACCATCTTTCGGAGACTTTCCACATCCGAGTGAGATTGACCCGCCGCATGGCCCACTTCGCTGCCCCAACCTCCATGAAATAGGCAATCTCCTCCAAGAACAAACCAACCTCAGCGCTCCACGCTGCCAAACCGTGGCGAAAACATGTGTCAATAAGTGGTGAGAGATCCACAGCCTTGAGCAACTCGCCTCCCTCCGCCTCCCGTCCGCTCGGCGAGAGTCCGTCTCCTCCGAACGCCGGGACGTTGGCCCCCCGAGGTCCCCGTGGGGGGCCGAGCCCGACTCGCTCGACTTGGTGACCCCGCGGTGACCGTCTCCAGCTGCGTGGCCTCTTTGGTCGGCCTCGGAGACAAAGATCAGGTGACGTCCACCCGAAACCAAGCCCCGGGGACAGCTGAACCCCATCTCCGAAACTGCAGGTGCTCTGTAGGAGGAGGTTTTGCACCGAAGTGTGGGTTAAAGAAACTGGTTTTGTCCTTCCAAGATTGGTATTCTAACACTGAACCATGAGGCCTTCAAACAACCTGTCATTGTCTCGGTCCGCCCTCCTGGCTCGAATCGCAGGTCTTTCATGGAGATTTTCCACACATGGACTTTTCCAAACAATTCTTGGAGGGAATGCACAATGTACACCTCATGGCTGTGACTTTACCCTTGATGGGGCACCCTGTCTTCTAGTGAGATTTGGCGCATCTCGGGGCGGCTTGCTGACCAAATTCAGACAAGAATGGGCTGTACAATCCATTTCTTCCAGGATACATCAATATAGAGAGAGAGGTTATTATTATGATTGTTGTTGTTATTTTGTTATTTTCGTACTGTGTTCAGTCAAGTGACATCCAGCCAATACAAGGATGCTGGAGCGTCCACCTGCATTAATCCTCTACGACTCTACTCATTGGGAGGAATCCTCATGCCACCCTCGATTCCACTGATCAAACTCATTCCAACCGCCCCCTGCATCTTTGAGGCTCAAACAGCGCCGCCTCTGCAGGCTGTGCTGGAAAAGGCCGGTTAAAACACCATGACGGTGGTCTATGAATGTAGCTGGTGACCTCTGAACCTATGGATACTGGACCCCGCCCACTGGACCACTCGTTTAGATGACCACGCCCAACCGCTTTGAGGACGGTTCAGGTCCGAAGGTCCGAAAGCACAGCGTGCTTTGATCGAGTGAAAAATAGCATTGGATCGGTAAAACATCGCAAGTCATTGTTGAGCATCTCTCAAGTCAAAAGCGCTCTCTCTCTCTCTCTCTCCTGGATTGGAAGGGGTTGATGGAGATCTGGATATGGAAATCCAAGGTTCAAAGACCCCAAGACTCCAAGACACTTGGCATATGTCAACCCCTACAAAGGTAAACAATTGGGACCTATATAATTCTTCCTAGTCATGTGCGACGGGCGTCTCTTGTGGCATGGAAATCCATTCTTCCTGGAGGGCTGCCCTGTCCGATGCCTTCTCGTCAGTGCCCGCAGTTGGGTCATACCTGCAAGAACTGGGTGTGTTCGGTGCCCTTCCTTTCCTGAAACTCGTTGGACTGGTGAACCTTGAGCCCAGCTGAGCCCAGCTGAGGCCATCGCTAGTAGGTTGAAGGCCGCTATTAGGGGGAGGCCATTAGATTCATTTAGATTCTAGGATTTCCCAGCTGAAGAGTTTTAGAGACGGTGTGCAGTTAATCACCGTTTTTTCTGGCTTGGTCGGAAGGTTCTCAACCTGGAACCTTCAGTTTCAAGATCCATCCACTCGGCTCAACTCCAAAAAGACAGTCTTGAAGGCCCTGTTTTGAACCGACCACTTGGGAATTGAGAAGAGTGTCCCGGACCATTGGTCGTCTCCTCTTCCGCACCCCCGCATCTCATGATTCCATAGTCCAAAAACTCCAGTCCGCTTGGTGCCCGCGCTCAGGGGCGTTGGCATTCAAGCCATTGCTCCTCAACCCAACAAACTGCAAAATTCTGACACTTATCAGATGTGCACCTGGCACTCAACAGGCCAAAGGACAAATTTATCGCTCGGACTTCCTTTGTTTTTGTTCTTAGTCTGTTTGTTTGTTTTGTCATTATTTTACTTGCTTCCCTTTCCTTGTTGTTTTGTTCTTTTCGTTTATTTGTGTTTATTTATCTTGTTGTTTTGATTGTGTTGCTGTTTTAGTCGTGGTGTGTTTTTGGAGTTCTTGTGTTGTTTTTTGTCTGTTTGTTTCTTGCTTGCTTGCTGGGTTGCTTGCTTGCTCTTTGCTTTGTTTGTTACTTTGTTGCTTTGTCTGCTTTTGTTTCGTTCTGACATGTCTTTTGTGCTGTGTTTCGGTTTTTGCTGTGTTGGTATGTTTGTGTTCCTGGTTTGATTCCTTTTGGGGGGTTCATTCTCAGCATTTGATAGGTTTTGCAGGTCATAAGGTTAGATCCTGCAATGCTTTTCAGAATGGGTTGGAGTGACATTCTGTGGGTGTCTTGTGTTATTGCAGTACGTGTTATTTATGGTTGTTTTCCCTGCTGCATCCAGCGAACTCAGAAAACTGCAAAAACAAAGGTGGCAAGCAAAACCAACTCACTAGAATCACTAGAAAAACAAATTTAAGCAAATAAAGAACACTGGAATATATACAGTAATACAATCATCGGGAAAAAGAACGAACAAGAAACAAAACATATTATATATGTATAGCGAAAGTCAGCTTGTTGTATTGCTTGCTGTTTGCTCTTTGAGGTTCTGTGCTCAATGTGTTTGTTGGGTTCTCTTCAGGATCTTTGGTTCTTGATTTGTCTGTCATAAATCTAACCAGGTCCAGGCACTTTCACGTCTGAGCCGCGCACCCACTTTGTGGCACTTGTCCTTGAAACGCTTGCGCTTGCATCGCTGCAAGCATCTGTGGTGACCTGAGCCCAGCCCGCTCACTTGCCACCCGAGTCCAACATGTGCCTCCAGTCCAACATTGCAGCCATCAGAAAGAATTCCAAGCTCCACCGACAAGGGAACACTACCCCGAACACAGGACACACGTCCCAAAGATTATTGACATGTTCCGCGTCTTGTCTTGCGTCTACAGGCGTAGTGGAAATGAACACTTGATGGGTCCAACCCTCAGGTCCAACCTCCCTCACCTTCAGGTGCTCTAGAGTTTTTGCAGATTTCCGGGCGCATGGCATTGCACCCATCTGCTGCTGCATGGCCATCTGTTGCATCATCATCCTGTCTCGGGGGTTTTGGGGTGTGGTCTCAGGTTCGTCTCTTGAGCTCTTTGCGCGTTATAACCACAGCCGGCGCAGTGGGACAGAACAGCCGAGCACAACAGGGGGGAATGGAGGGGGAAGGTGCTTCACTGAGCTGGGCTTCTTTTTGCCACTCACATCCTATGAACCTATCAGGCAAAGCCAAGGCATCTGCATCTGCATCTGCTGCATCTGCTGTGAGGACCTCAGGCAGGCATGGACCAAGCAGGAACTTGATTGATTTCTGTCCTGGTTGGAGGTGGCTATTGTGACCTGGAAATTTGAAATCAAACAAGTGAGCTCCTTGCACGCCCAACCACATCGCTATCTCAAGCAACTCCTCCTCATCCCTCAGCCCCTACAAGGAACCCTTTTCTTCGGCGATCATTGGCAAGCAGAAAGACCACTTTGGGTTTCTTTCTGCATGGACTCCCGAAGGGCGGGAAGAGACCGATCGTGACTCTGTAAGATTCACAACGCTGTCAGTTGGCTTTGGTTTCTTCAGTATATTGTGCCCCACAATCGCGGCCTTTGGACCTCTTTTCGGGCCATGTTTCACGGCCGAAGAAGTCTCTTGCCGGGTTCACTCTCCGGGACGGCACTCCAGCTCGTCCAAGCGGGCACGGCAGGACGAGATGCGGACCGCTTGCTCCTCCAAGCGGGTCATCACGTCCAAGACCTCCTTGCGCAAGCGCTGCGTCGCTGCCTGGCCGGAGCCGAGTGGAAAGGGTGGAGCAGGTGGTCGGAAGGGTCGGTCGCCGTTCCTCCGGAGACGTTCCCGGATCGTGGAGAGTGCTGGATGTGAACCAACAATGGGGCAAAGTCCAAAAATAATAACGAAACATTGGCTAGAGAGCCTTCTCTTTGCCAAAGACTCCGAAGACAAAGGCCACACGAGAGTTAGGCTTCTGTTGCTGGAGCCGATGGACCGTAAGGTGTGGGGACCCACACCTCCGCTGAAGCTCTCGCACCCAAATCCCACCTGAAGCTCTTGCACCTGCGGCTTCAGCATAAGCCCTTCGTTGGCCACCGGAGCTGCACGAGATGGCCCTGAGCAGGTGACAAAAGGTCAAGAGAAACGCAATTCAGCACCCTTGTGATCCATGTGCGTGGTGGGGGGAAGACGCATTGCGGATGTAAAAATCAGGTCCACCGCAGGTGAGCGTGCCTCTCAACAAAACGAAACCCGCCCAGCTCTGGGGTCCCACCTTCCAGCGCCAGCTCGACCCTCTGGGCCAATGCCTTCAGCTGGGCCTTCAGCTCAGCCTCCGGGAGGTGCGCCTCCGGCGGTCAATGGCCGAGCTTGCACAACCCGGAGCTGAGTCGTTCAAAATAAAACCGCCAACCCAATATGGAAGTGGCAGAATGAAGACACCAGCTTTGTAGAGGAAAATGGTCTTCGGGGCTATTGTCCATGTCCATGATTGTTGGCTCTTGGGGGCTACGCGGCTACGAACCCATCAGCAGGGTGCTCTGTGTGTGTGGCAGGACTGACTGGGCCTTGCCGCAACGAACAGCGGGCTGCAGAAAAGAGCCAGAATGTTCATGAAAGTTCTGAGATCTCCACATGGCCTTCAAAGGGAACAGAAAAAGACCCCAACCGCTTGGACCTTCGTCTCCCAAACCACCGGCTCGAGCCGAGCCGAGCCGAACCGAGCAAGGAAGCAACCAATTGAGTTTTCAGTACTATTGTCTTTCTACTTCGAGCCAACTACGGTAGTACCCGCAAAGACTTTTCCAAACCCGACCAGCGATCATCCCTGTCCTGAGCATCCAGCTTTTGCTCGTCTTCTCTAGCATCGAGGGCTCTCTCCCTCATCATTTGGCTCACCTGAGTCCAAAATTCATCTCTGGGTGAAGAGCAGCCCCTACTTCAACTCATGATCCCAGCCTTGCGTCCGCCTCTGACCTTCCCAGATCCAAAATGTCTACAAAAAGGGTCTGACATCTGATGCATGGATAACCCCTTTCACGAAGTAGAAGGATCTTTCTGTCCCAACTCGGACTCCTTGTTGTTTCCAGAAACGGCCGCCTACCATGTCTGAAGCCCACCACACTTGTCAGCCGTCAAGCTGTCTCGCTCAGCGAGGTCTGGTGTTGTTCCAGCAGAGTGCAGCGCTTCTCGCAGGTCTGGATGCTGGCCTAAGCACAGTAGAACCACTCATTGGGAGCATGATGAGAGGGACGTGTCTTCCGCAAGCTGGCACCATCAAGTGCGGCACCCCAAGCAAATGATGGTCATGTTAGCTTCCTCTGACTTCGGGTGCTCCAAAGAAAAACAAGCCAAGGGCACCATGGCACCACCTTTGTGCGCAACCAGGTCATCAGTGGGGTTTGCAGATTTGCATGGCAAAAATCATACAGTATGGCAAGCAACCTGCCCAGGCTGCCTGATTCACAATGAGTGTGACCAAGTCACCTGAAGAGCCTGCATTTGGCTGCTCAACTTCTCTTCAACACGGTTCGTCGCCTTTAGTTGGCTCAGCATGGTGTCTTTCACTCCACCTCAGAGCTGCGAGCTGCCGTTGGAGGGATCTTCCTTGGAAGCGATGCCTTGTGATAGGTTCGTCATCGACCAATGCCTCTTCTTGAAAAATCGGTTTCAAGCCCCTACTTGGACGCACCCGAGTCACAACCCAAAGCGATTGAAACAATGAAGGGTTGAAAACCATTTGCTGTTGGAACCCGCTTGGTTCCGCACTCAAATGGCCGGAGATCCTGTTGAGTTCCAGCTCAGAGTCCTTCATCTGCCCTTGCCACTTGTGCAGCACGCCTGCGCCAGAATTCGACCAGCAAACCCAGCAGCATTCCACCATAGAGGATCAAAAGAAATATCGCAACGGCTGCTATCCCAAGGACAATTCAAACACAAAAGTGCCCATGATCCTGTTGTGAGCGAACACTCTAAAGAATGGCTCACCCCAAATGGGTCGCAAGACCTTCAAGATCCATGCATTTGGATACTCAAGCTCAGGAATCAAGACCCTGCCATGCCATGCTAAACCACTCATCCTCTTCATGCTCCATGCGCGTTTCAATAAAGAACCACGCCTTTCTCAGTGCTATCAATGGCATCCATTCGCTTCTCCAATGCAGCAAGGCGTTGAAGCACATCGCCGACACCAGCACTCAATCCGACACTTTGGTCGGAGGCACTCATACTGATGCTGGTCACGTGAAACAAATGCCCAAGCTTGAGCAATTTCTCACCCAAAAACAAGATGTCTCGGAGAGATCTGACAGCCTCAAGTTAAAGAATAAATTTCACCTGTTGCCCACACAAAGATTCCCCATGCCACCCCCACTGGCAGTGCACAAATAAGCAGGCTCAAGAGCAACCAGCTTGACAAAAATATAAAGTAAAAATCCCTCCTCTTGAATCCACAATTCCAACGGCCTGCGCCCCTTTTTGTTTGCAACTTGTCATGGAGGCTGGTAACCGGGGATCGTGTTTCCTTCTGCATCTCGCTGACCTAACAGCTCATTCAGCCGTCTCCTGCGGTGGCATTACGGCAAAGCAAGCTAAAGGTGAGTATCATCTACTCCCCATGCACACCTGAAGCATGAACACCACCCATAAACCGGATTCAAAACGCTGCGCCCGCGCCAACAAACGACCCACACCATTTCCACATACATGGCATTTCTGGCCCAAAACGATTGTAGAAAGTATCTCAGTATAACTATGCTTTTGTGCCGGACTTAGTTGAATTGTGTTACCCGCCTCACCACACCCCAGTTGAGCTTCTCGAACATTTCGCCCACCGCGCCCTGCTTCGCCACCAGCAACGCGCGCAGCCCGTAGGGCACGGACTTCCGCAGCTCCAACGACAGCCCATCTTGCACCGTGAGGTCGGCCACGGCCCAAATCCAGCCGTTGCCATCGTCGGACCCCACGAAGGGCTCACCCTTCTCCAAGCATTCGCGGAAGTTCTTCAATGCAGCCTGGAGCCACTGGAGACTTGGGGAAGTGCCAGAAACTCTTACTTACTGCTGCATCTCAATCACGGAGGTGTTTTTTGGAAGGGCGTCGAAAACACGAAGTCCAGTGCACTGATACTGCAAGGCATTCAGCACCTAATACGTGCCAGTTTGGTTCCGACATATATGCGCCAATGAAGCTTGCAAGAAGTGTGTGAAAACAGAACGAGATAAACCCAGCAACAAAGAGTCACCGAAATTCGCTCTATAAGACTCTATGTGCTTCATTGAAGGTCAATACGATAAGCTGGTGTCACTGCATCCTGCTACCACCCAAACGATGGTCAAAAGGATCGCGTCAAATCCATCAAACATAACGGATTGAAGTCGGTAAATCATGCTGATGCTTAGGAGTTCCGGCTGTCTATGGTCCTGCTGTTGAATGAGTTTGCGATGTTTACAGTGTGTTCGAATACATCAAAACCATCAAACATGAAACTATGCACCGACTGGCGGTGACAACCAACCACAAACTGTTCAACCGCCTCCGAATCACTCGACTTTTTGGTTTATGTGATTGAAAACGTTCGACGATGGTCATTTCCAGAAACATTACCACGCCATAACAATGGTTAATGTCAACGTAGGATTAACCAACCCCATATTAATCAAGCCCAGCTGGAGCCTCCAGTACTAAACTATGCAAAGTAGCGCAGAACGATTTTTCCGCTGCAAACTTGAGCCTAGATATGTCGTAACCACATGTCAGGATGACTGGCCTATTGTGCTTTGTGGAATGTCTTCAAATTCGAACACGGCCCCTTCATCCTGACATATGCTGCAAAATGCAGCATGCTTGGCTTTTTGCCAATGCACACACCGTGCATCAAAGTGGATGACATTTCCACTTGGTGCTTTTCGAAGATTTCACATCTTCTTCTCCAACTTGATCTGATGCTGCTGGCTTTTCAGAAACATGGTGAGGTTGTCGTCTCGCTGACGTCGAACCTCCTTCAGGTCTTCTTGCAAATGACCCATTATTTTTTCTGCCTGCAGCAATGCAGCTTGCATGTTGTGCATCTCTTCTTCCATTTCCTCTTTCTCCTCCTCATACTGTTGCCAGATGTAAGAGTCGATCCACTCATTTGCTTGAGTCTGTTGATCGCACTTCTGGCTTGTGGTCTCCTGTCTTGCTGAGGTCTCATACTTGATCATCCGACCCAGCATGCCATAGAGACCTTCCATCATGAAGATCCGAAGCCACCTCAATGTGCTCAAGGCTCCGATCACGGCACAGAAAACTAGTGCCCACCATCCATAGTCGGTACTGCTCTTCTCTTCTGCTTCAGTTTGACTTCCAGCCACTGAATTCATGTTTGCCATCAATAGCAGTAGACCGATGCGGATGTCTTTTGACTTCATCATCTTCTTGGCTCCTTTCCTGATCTGGTACTGGTATTCGAGGTCGTTGTACTCCTCTGTGCCAACTCTGTCGCCAACCGCGTCCACAAACTTCATCATGTAGAGTAGGGCCAGCAATCTCTTCCTTGTCAAGCTTTTCGTGCCGATGTCTGCACTGTTCAACTCTGACGGAATTGCTGCTATACTGAAAGCTCTCTCGCTCTCCTTTTGCTGGACCCATAACAACGATGCATCTAAATGTCTCACACGTCCAATGCCTTGGCGCTGAACCATGGATCTGGCAGCTGAACTGTCCGTTCTGATCTTCATCAAGCAGCTTCCTCCTGTCATCTTGTTGAGCAAATGCTTGATCAGCATGCCATCTGAGCATCCTGCCACCACCGCAACAAACTCACTTTCTCCTGAGGATAGTGATATAGCTTTCTGTGTCCTGACCCTGCTCTCAATGAGATTTCCGTCAATGAACACTTGGAACGATGTGGTGCTCTTTCTGTCGTCTCTGTTTCCTGCATAATCTGCATCTGTCAGGACTTCTACCAGATGTACAGGACCGCTGTTGATCTCCTCATCTTCTCTGCTATCCAGCACTGATCTTCCTTTCTCCCTCTTGGACAATCTCACACCATAATCAATGGTTCCTTGGAGGTATGAACATAGGTGCCATGCATTCTTCAGAGCTTGTTTCGCTGGCGCCGACATCTTCCTTGCCAGACACTGAATCCCAAACTGTGCATCCGGCCTCTCACTTGCCATATACATCAGTCTTCCAACAATGCTCCTGAATTTTGTCACCTCATCTGCCTCCAGGAGTGGTGAATCATCCTTCCTTGTGAAGTTCTGATCAAGGGGCGTCTTTCGATATGCTCTGCAGAACAGGTCCAATTCCTTCTCAAGCCCATAGTACTGCTTTCTGTCGCACCTGATGTCGCAGTGATCGTCTGTGATCTTGAACTGCCTCTTGAGATATAGGAATTTCTCTCCTGCAGTGAACGGCCCCTTCGCCTCTACCTTCCACTTCTTCACATTCTTCAAGAACATCACAAATTCCTGAAGGATTTGAGGCGTTCCCACCATGAAGACATCATCCACATGCACCGTCAGGTACATGTTTCCTTGTCTCAGGAACAATGTAGGCTGCATCACATCTTGCTCCAGTTTGAACTCCTTGCAGGCCTGTGAGAAGTTTTGAAACCATTGTGATGCGGCTGTTCTTTGTCCGGGAAGGCACCTCAACAACCGGAACACCTTCTCGTCAATCTTGATGAATGCCTTCTCTTCAACTGGTTGATCGGCCATGAGGAAAGCATCTTTGATGTCCAGGGTCATGGCCACAAATCCTGCGCACACATTCAGAAGCACGTGGATCATCATCTTTGGTATGATCATGAGTGACGTGGGAGCAAATGTCTGCTCGACATCCACGCTTCAGTGAATTGTCTTGCGACTAGTCTCGCTCGACGAAACCATCCTCCCTGCTCCAATCTGTGCTTCCATGTGTACACCAGCCTTGTTGAAATAGTGTACCCCGAACATGCCCTCACTTCTTCATCCGTTGATTCCTCCATGGCTGGAATCTTCAGCATCCTTTCGATCTCTACTTTGGCTGCTTCCTTGTCCAAGGTGTCCAACTCCTCTTGCGTGACTTCTGGTGGATCACCATCTTCTTCACCTCCATAACTGTACTGCATCTCCCCGTTCATTTCCTCAGGAATGTGTTCCAAGCCCATCTCTTCGTCACCATGGACTTCGACACTTTGGACGCCTGCATAGTGAGGCGGATACAGCCTTGCAATCTTCCCACTAGGTGAGCCCTCAGCTTCATGCTCAGCTGGTCTTGTTGTTGCCGCTGCGTCACTCTGTTCGTCCATGTGCACTTCAGCATCTTTAGGCTTGTCCTCACTGCTCTCCTCAATCTTCTTCCTCTTCTCTGCCTCATCTTCTGCTTCCTCAGCTTCTCTCTTCTCTGCTGACTTCCTCGGTGACTCGGTGGTGTCCTGTCTCTTCAGGATTCGGCCATCTTCAGCATCGTCTTGTTGCCTCTTCGTTGATGGATTTGGCAGTGCTGGTGTCACCGGTGCTGCAACTCCAGTTCCTTGTTGACTCTGGCTGACATGACGACCTGGTGCTGGTGTCACCAGTCCTGCAGCCACCGTTTGGGCAATGTCATCAAGCTCTTCCGGCTGAATCTCAGCTTCCAATGTTGGTTGCCGGTACTTTTGAGCTTGGCCTCCATGTTTTATGAGAATGCCCTGTGGTGAATATGCCCATGGTAATCCTCTACAGGTGATGAGAGCTGGGCCATCAAAAGCTTGTTCTGGAGCCAACCTGCGAATTGTTCTTGCTTCACATGCTCCTTCTGGCGTCAGCACAATGTGGCAATCGTTGAAAGAGTGCTTGCCACACCAAATGCCCTGCTCAAACACCTTTGACCCTTTGTGCTTGATCATCCTCTTGTACATGACCACTTCACCAAAGAGCACAAGCTTCCCTCTGTACTCATGTCCTGTAGCTAGCTCATAGCTTGTTCGCCCCAGCACCTTCCAGCACACGATATCGGTTGATCAAGAACGATGCGTGCTTGAAGGACCATGGATATAGGTGGTTGTGTCCCAAGATGGACAACCGCGCTCGTTCCTCTGCAAATGACCTCAAGCAGTTTGCAAGTCTCCTCACCGTCTGGACAGCTCTCTCCACCAATCCATTCGAAGCGTGTTGTCCTGCTCCTGTGAGACGAATCTCGGTCTGCAGTCCCATCACCTTCCTCACTTGTTGAACAGACCTCAGGATTTGGCGAGTTGCCCTTTCGGAGTCTGCTTGAAAAATGCACTTTTCTCTTCCTGCATTCTCCAGAGAAAAACGAATCACTTCTTCGGTCACTTGCTTCAAGCTGGCAGTGCCCTTGCTGGGTACTGGCACCACATGAATTGCTTTGCTCTCTGTTGAAGCCATGATCAAACAGGTGCCGAACTGATCTTGCCGTTCCTGGACCCTGCCTTGCGTCGGTTCCTCCATGCGGCTCTCTGGTCCGGTATAGGCGTACATGAAGTCCAACTGGATGATGGCTGTCCCTAGGTCAGGCTTCCCTTCTTGTGGCATATGTTTGTCTTCCTTCGCTCTTGATGCCATGCATGCCTGACACCATGGTGCATAGGGCCAATGAGTGACGAAATGAAGTTCCTGCTCCGGCAATGATGGCAGCTTTGGTTGTCCCAAGGTCATTGGTGTACGTTGTTGCTCCCTAAACAACTTGCTTGCAATGTTCATCTGAAATTTGTCTTCTATATCGACCTTGAAGCCAATGAGCCTTGACAGCAACCTCTTCTTGCTACCAGTGCAAGCAAGGCAATCCTCGTTCCTTGCACGCCAGTTGCAATTCCTTCACAGTGCTCTTTTCACTGTAGATCACCTCGTCGAGCTCAACCTCATCTTCTCTCTCCAGGACATACATCTTTTCAATGTCCTGAACCTCGACTTGTTCTTCCAATTCCTCCTCTCTCTCTTGCTCCTCTTCATCTGACCATTCAATGTGCCTGATCTCACCTGTTGGCTCTGGGTACGGGTGCACTGGTACCTCTGAGTTTGGAGCCCAGTAGTCCAGGAGTTTGTAGGGCGAGAAAAACGTCAGCATCCTTTCTGGATTTCTATCTGTGCTCACTTTCCTGAATGCCTTCTCACCTTGCTCCTTGTAATTCTCTGTGTTCTCCACTTGCCTCCAAAGACCATCTTTGTCTTTCATCAATGTCATACAAGCTCTCCAGTCTCCTTCGATGCTTTGACTGGGATCAACCATGTAGACGGCCACTGGGTCACTGTGAGCTATCACCCCGTTTGGCAACCTATGCCAACCAGGGACAAACTCCAACTCCTCCACATAGCGGCTGAGATAGCCTCGAAACACCATCACCCTCTTCTCCATTGTCTCCTGGCTGCTTCTCTGCTCCACTCCATAAATCCTTGCTTTGAACTGCAATGGGTGCCGCTCATTGCTGATGGGAATGGTGATGTCCCGATCAACATGACAGAGCTGAAGACCATCCTCCTTCGACTGGATACTCCAACCCTTTCGAAGCAGTCTGCCAGCGCACATGATGGGGTGTTGTACGTTTCCAAGAACGAATTCTTCAATGATCTCGACCTCCTTGCCGTTCACATCCTTCACCTTCACCTTAGCTCGTGTCAAGCCTTGGTGTGCTATCCTCGTTCCCTGGGCATCCACCATCTTCAGTTCTTCTGCGCCCGGCCTCCATTCTCCCACGTTGCCATAGTTGGCTGGCAACACTGACACGTCCGCTCCACTGTCGAGTGTCACGAAACATGGCTCTTCATCCAAGTCTCCCACACTGACCATCTGGATCATGTGGAGGGTGATCTCCTCAGTCTCAAACTGCTGCAAGTCCAGTGCAATAATGGGGACTTCCTCGGGTGCCCAGACTGAAGGTTCCAAGCAGTCATAGAACACCTCTTCTTCCATCACCTCGACTTCGTGCTTGACCAGCTGCTCTGTTCCCTCAAAGTCATCAGCCAGTCTGATCATCTGTACTCTCCATGGATGCCATTCACTGTCTGCAGCAGTACGTGGTGTCGTCAGGTCAAAGACCTCAGCACATGGAGCATCAGGTGGAGTTGCAATGCGAACCATCTTTACTGATGTGGTCTGTGGTGCAGCTCCACCACCAACTTGCCCTGTTGATGAACTCGATGCTCCTCCTGGATTTGGATGCTCCTCGATCTGTTGAATTCGCTTCCAACAGTCTTTGGCGTAATGCCCTGGCTTGCCACAATTATGGCATACACCACTTTTGCTGCCCTTTCCTCCTTTCTCACTCTCCCCTTTCTCTGGCTTCCTCCATGGGCCTTTCTCCCACGTGGTCTTTCCTTTCTCTTGTCCTTTCCAGCTTCCTTTACCTTCTGGTTTCCCTTTTCCTTTGTCCTTGCTCTTGCTCTTCCCTTTTGCGTCCTTTCCTTTCTTTCCACCCTTCTTGCCCTTCTCCTTGCCCACGTAGTCGACCTCCATCGGCATAGGGTCGTCTCCGCTGGCTCTTTTAGGAAGGGCCAAGCTGTTTGGTGCCTCCCACCTTGTCGTCAAAGCCTCAAGGTGGTGTATCTTGTTCTTCAAGGACTCATAGGTCGTCGAATCATCGACCCACAACTGCAAGTGTTGTTTCATGTAATTGGGGCAAGCTTGAAGTATGGAAGCCACCTTGGCATCTTCACTGTACTCTCGTCCTGAGATCCTCTCGTACTCGGCCACGATAGCCTCGTATTGAGGAAGTTGTTCACTGAGCGTCTTGCCTTCTGCAAACTGTACACGAGACAGTTGAGTCAGTAGGGCTAGACTCCTGGCCCGTGTTGCAGGCTGCATTTCTTTGAGCAAAACTTGCCGTGCCACAAACCTGTTCTCCTGTTTCACATGGCGGACCAACTTGAGCGGCCTCTGCCTCATATATGATGTGAGCAAGCTGTACAACCTGACTGCCATGCCCTGCATCTCCTCTGGCATGTCATCGAGGGCGTAGTCTGCATTGAGTTCCTTCTCCAAGGCCTCCATAGCCGCTGCAAGGGCTGGATCAATGCCCCTCACATAGTTGCAAAAGGAAAACTTGCAATCGCTCCAACCTTTGAGTTCAAGATCACGGGATTCGGGCTTGAACACATCCGGCGTCTTCAAATGCTGGGACCAGGCCTGTGCACTCTGGGTCACCTGAAGCCTTTCTTTCCAGAGCTGTTGAAATGAGCCGCAAACTCTCCTCAGCCATTGCTTCAATCCTCCGGGGCTTTGGGTAGTAGCTTCTCGTGCTCCAATCTGCTCCTCCTTCTCCGTCCTGATCTGCAAAGCTCTGCCCGCTATAGGCCACTAGCTCCCAGAACTTCCACTGTGCCACTAATGCACAGACTTTGTCTCCCTGGATCTCTTCCTGTTTGGTTTCGAGCCTCTCCAAAAAGGACCACCTGCTGGGGACAACTACCGTCACCTCACGGATTGGCCTCTTCTTCTTTCTCCTCTTTCCCTTCTCTCTGACGATCAGGGATGCCTTCGTAGCTCTTCCTGACTTCACCCACTTGACCTTGCCAATGTAGATGTCTCCTTCTAGGAGCACCGAGTGGAAACAGCGCTTCTTGACCTTCCAGGCAGTTGATATCACACGTCCTGGGCTGTAATAGTTGATCTCCTGCAGAGCTGGAGCGCTGATGCCACCCGCAAGGCAAGCGAGGATCAAAAGTTCACACAACCAAATGCCCTTTGCCTTCGGGCCGCCAACCAATGAGGATCGTGGCCACGATGTGGCTGTCGTTGTGCCCAGCGGGAGCCCGGGCTCGCTACGGCCCGGGCTCCGCTACCATGCAAAGTAGCGCAGAACGATTTTTCCGCTGCAAACTTGAGCCTAGATATGTCGTAACCACATGTCAGGATGACTGGCCTATTGTGCTTTGTGGAATGTCTTCAAATTCGAACAAACTATATAACTAAAACCCTGCAACCCCCCCTGATACTCTTTGTTCCTTGCCAGAACCCCCCCATTAATCAAGCCCAGCTGCACCACAAAAACACCGTAAAATTGTATTAACATTTATTGTGTTTATGTACTTTCTTCTTTGCTAGTATTCAATATCCACCAATCATCAATCATTATATATCATGATCATCGTTCTTTTGCCTCTCATCCTGTTTTTTCCCCTATTAATCAAGCCCTCCCTCTGGCCTCCATCTTGTTTTCCATCCCTTTCATCCTGCAATCCTCTTTCTTTTCCTAATCATCCGAATCAAAAAAAATGTGGTCTTCCGATCTCTTTCATCTTTCCTCATCATCCCAATCATCCCAATCCCAAAATTTCATCCATCATCCATCATCCATCATCCATCACAAACAATCCTCTTCTAGATTAATGCCGCTTGATCAAGTCATCGTTTCGTTCATCTGGCAAAGTCCGATTTTACAACGAACCACTATGTTGACTATGCTGTACCCCCAGCATGGAAAAAAATGATTCCGTGATATTCCTTGTTTTTAAGGCGTGAGACTTGTCATGTCGAAACAGACGCGGTTCAAACTTGGAACCTTGTACCGGAGTTCTGTCACACCTTCCTCCTTCCATCTTGAGAGAGCTCCTGGCCTCATGATCCCCATGTCCGTGGAAGTCACCATCGCCGAAGAATCTGGTAATCAAATCTCGCTCCAAACCTTGAGGGGCACCGCCCGAACCAGTGATGGTCTCAGCGTAGAAAGCTTCAACATCCACGGGCCCGTAACTCGCTTTCCTCTTGGACATGAACTTCACGGCATGTCTGGTGAGCCTCGTGAATCACAAAAGTCTAGTTTCCGATGTCAAAAACCGCCCACATGAATCAACATTAGCCGCCTCCAAAAAAAAACAAAAAAGGATATGGACCTTCATGCCCAGAAGCGATGATCGATCTCGAACACTGCAGTTCCTGACGGTCCTCTGCCCCCGGGCGCTGCTAAAGGCCCAGCCAAGAGCAAAAGAATACCAAACCGCTGTCGCCACAAAAATGGTGCGGGTTAGCACCTTGACACTACCCATCCCACAACTTATGTCAGCCTCGCCGATGCGTTCACAGCATGACCTTGTTAAATTTGAGCCTGAACTGAAGCCAGCGCCTGAATTCGATGGGGACAAAATATCACCCACAGGTTTGCTAGCCATAGCAAGTCGCAAAATCGCACCCGTTCGACCATCGAAATTGTACCGTTTTGCCCTCATGCTAAGGCCATTGTTCATTTCAGCGGTGCTCAAGCACTTCGCACGACACGATGTTTGGCATGAAGTCCGTTGGTTTTTGGCATGCGTTGGATTTGCGCCTGTTGATGCCCTCACGAAACATCAGGAATTTCATGTCAGGTCCGTTCACTTTGACATCATATGTAATGTTTGCATCCGGCTCAATAAGGGCCCCTGAGACTAGGCAAGGCTGCGACTTCGACCTCTCGCGAGGAACCGTGCGCTGATTGCGCGTTTCTACTTGTTTGAGATTGTCCCCACCGACTTCGATTGCGGTTGGGCGAGGAAGTTACCACGATATTGGTAGCGGAACCCGGTACGCTCCAGATTTCCTTTGACCTGGGTGAAACTACATCACTGCGCTTTTGTTGGGGCTCCTCCCTGAGGAAAAGGGTGTGATCATCTCAAAGTTCCCACACACCCATGGCAACCAAAGGAAATGGAAAGCAACAACGACCTGGAGGTGAACAAGGCGCCTCACACACTGGAGGCACCGGCTCACAAATGCCGTTTACACCGCAGGTTCGTGGCTTGGATGGTGGATTGGCAAAGGAATGCCCGTCCACCGATGGATTGACACAGCGCTCCTACAGAAGCTTCCGCCGAAAGTTGGAACTACTTGAGCGACAATGTCACCAGCCATTCAGTGACGAAGAAAAAACACTTATGAAGACTCATGGAATGAAAGCAGTCCAAGTCGTGAGCAAGCTTCACCGTCAGCTTGGGCATCCAAGCAATGAGAAACTTTGCAAATCCTTCCAAAAAACGCCAAGTTCCGTGACGAAGTGATTCAGGTCGCCAAGAACTATGAATGTGGCAACTGGAATTTTGACGTCCAGCGGAAGCTTGCAAAGCCTGGTTTATTACCACAGGCTACCCACTTCAAGGAGGTGGACACGTGTCATGTGAAGTGGAATGACAAGCGAATCCGGATGTTGGCCGCCATCGATGTCGTCTCTCGCTATGAGATCAGCTGCCTACTGCAACAAGAGACTGAAAAACAAGAACTTGTGGCTTTGGAGAGTCAATGGTTCAGTGCCTTTGGTGCACCCAGCACGTTGAGGACTGACAGCTCGGGAACTCACATGTCTCAGCATTTTCAACAACGCCTCAACGACTATGGTGTCAAATTGCTCCTGGTCCCCAAGGAAGCGCACCGCCTACATGCAGTACGACGACTGCAGTCGTTGAAGCTGCTGCGTGACTACCCTGAGACCGACTTGAAAGTGACAATTTTTCTGTCTTGCCAACAGCAAAATCGTCTTCGCTCTATCCATGGCCTCTCCCAGTCAGGTTGTCTTTAGCAGTTCAGTTCAGTACGCCAAATCATCCAGTTGGACTCACGGACCGACGAGCCTCATGATTCTCGGCCAGACTACGAGAATGCCAGGAGGACCACTTTTTGAGACACGCTGCAGCCGAAGCCTTCCATTCAGCCAATCACGATGCCACACTTCGAAGAGCACTTCTGGCAAAACCAAGGGCCACACCCCCTGAAGTGGCAGTGGGGGATTGGGCATACTACTGAAGATGCGGCGGTGAAAAACTTCAAATCCAGCGCTGGCGAGGCCCAGCGATCGTGACCACCACCGGCAGCACAAGATGTTGACATGCACGGCAATGACACCACTCAAGAATCACCTGAGCAGTCATTTCCTCGCTGGTTTCTGCTCCCCATTCCGTATGGCCCTTTTTGGTCAACATAGTCATGACCGTCCATTAAGCCAACACAAGCATTAAAGTTTCCTCCCCGCAACGGCGTTCTTCCAGATAGCTTCCCGTTGGCCAACAAGAGATGCAAAATTTCATATACTTGCACCACTTCATCTGTCAAAACCCAGACGTTATGTTCCAAGCTCACGCTTGAAGGATGCAAAAATAACCCAAAGTTAAAAACAAACAGCTGCTGTGAAAAATGCATCTACACACGGCTATGCACTGCACATGACATGTAACTGGTGCTACATCTGATCACGCCTCCCGGTTTTAAAACCTTTTAAAAAATAAGCAAGTCAGGGTTAGCACATGAAAGAATTAGTTAGTAGTTGTTAGTAGCCCTTCAGTACATCTTGGTCTTGAAGAAGTACCTTCTCTAGCTCCAGCCTTTCAAGCTCTCAGTGTGTTCTCACGCTCACCTTCCCAAGTAGTGGACGGTCATGCCTTTCATTGCAATGTTCGATTTTTCCTCGGTGACAACTTTCGTTAGCACGTCGGCCAACCTTCGGTCGTTGCTCCTTTTCCGACGACAAAAATCAGCGGCCTTGTGGGTAAAATTTTGCCTTGTTGTGGTTGCTGCTGACACAAAAGCAACTGCAACCCTGCAACTTCAAGAGAACAAAGTTGGGCATATGGTAGGGGATTGAATGGTTTTCGATTGTTTTCGTTAGTACTTGGGTTTGTTGGACTCGTTTGCCTTGTCTTTTGTGAGGCGTTCTTTGTTCTGCGTTCCTTTTTGTCGCTGTGCCGCTCGGCCATTTGTATGCCGGCGGGCGGCAAAGGAGTGCATGGCGGCATGGGTCAAGCGCCTGCGCTGTGTCCCGTCGGAGGGCATCAGGGGCTTGGCGGGCTCGGTATTGGGGCCCAGAGATGGAGGAAGGAGGCGGCTTCCGAACTCCATCAGCCTCCAACCTCGGTGGCAAAAACGACGAGGCGGCATGCCCGGCCGAAGGAGTTCTGGGTAGGTGCGCTCCTTCGCGCACCAGATGTCTCGCAAGGCTGCTGCCCGATAGGTGCCGGCTCTGCTACGGGGCAGCCCGGCTGCAGTCAGAAGACCGGCGTGGCATCAACAACCTGAGACTGGTACTAGTAAGACTAATACTCGTAGTGCTAATAATACTACTTCTACTGTTACGATCACTGCTACTGCTACTGCTACTGCTACTACTACTACTACTACTGCTACTACTACTACGACTACTGCTACTACCACTACTACTACTACCACTATTACTACCACTACTACTACTACTACTACTACTAGTACTACTACTACTACTACTACTACTCCTACTGTTACTGCTACTGCTACTGCTACTGCTACTGCTACTGCTACTGCTACTGCTACTCCTACTACTAATACTACTACTACTACTACTACTACTACTACTACTACTACTACGACGTCAACTACTAAGTCTACTCGTACGTCTACTACTATGTCTACTACCACGTCTACTACCACGGCTACTACCACGGCTACTACCACGTCTACTACCACGTCTACTACCACGTCTACTACCACGTCTACTACCACGTCTACGACTACGTCTACTACTACGTCTAATACGTCGTCTACTACTACTACTACTACCACCACTACGACTACGACTAACACTACCACTACCATTACCACTGCCACTACCACTACCACTACCACTACCACTACTGCTACTACTGCTACTACTGCTACTACTACTCTTACTGCTGCTGCTGCTACTGCTGCTACTACTACGACTACTACTTCTACTTCGACGTCTACTACTTCGACGTCTACTACTTCGACGTCTACTACTACTACTACTACTACTACTACTACTACTACGACTACGACTACCACTACCACTACCACTACCATTACCACTACCACTACCACTACCACTACCACTACGACGACGACGACGACTACTACTACTACTCCTACTCCTACGCCTACTCCTACTCCTACTCCTACTGCTACTGCTACTGCTACTGCTAGTACATCTACTACTGCTACTACTACTTACGACTACTTACGACTACTTACTGCTACTTACTACTACTTACTACTACTAACTACTACTAACTACTACTAACTACTACGAACTATTACCAACTACTACCAACTACTACGAACTACTACCAACTGCTACCAACTACTACGTACCAACTACTACGTACCAACTACTACGAACAAAAAAAACTACTACTAACTACTACTACTACTACTACTACTACTACTACTAACTAACTAACTAACTAACTAACTAACCAACCAACTAACTACCTACCTACCTACCTACCTATACTACTAACTACTACTAACAACTAACAACTACTAAACAACTACTAAACAACTACTAAACAACTACTAACTCCTCACTACTACCTACTACCTGCTACCTACTACCTACTACTACCTACTACCTACTACCTACTACCTACTACCTACTACCTACTAC
>CAXAMN010025361.1:1677376-1728876 GCA_963970005.1 Durusdinium trenchii | reverse complement strand
ACTACCTACTACCTACTACCTACTACCTACTACCTACTACCTACTACTACTACTACTACTACTACTACTACTACAACTACTGCCACTACTACGACTACTACTACTACTACTACTACTACTACTACTAAACGACTACGACTATTACTACGACGACGATTACTGCTAGTACTACCACTAGGCCTAGCACTAGCACAAACACTACTGGTAAAAGTACTCGTTGGCTGGTTGTTTTCGATTGGGGGGTCAAAAAACAACGGCGAGGCTGCAGTTTTTGTTTCCACCCCCGTGTAGAGACAAAGGAAGAAGATATGTTATAACGGGGCTGCAGTTTTTGTTTGTACCTTGTTGTTGTTGCTGTTGTTGCTGTTGTTCCTCGCCATTTCGTGTGGTTTGGCAACGACATGTCTGAGACGAATGCTTTCCGCAGGTAGCGAATGAATGATAGTCATCGCCTTGCCGCTTCTGAACTCGCATGACCTCATTTATATGTATACATATATAAATGTTGTCAGCATCTGCGGTAACGTACATACAGGGAACTCAAACCACGTACAAGCAAGCCTGTGTAGCAGGATGCACAAGCTGCCCAAGTCTGTGCCACGCCACATCTCTGGAGATTTTGCGTTTCTCCATCGGCACGCCGCTCCCATGCGATCTGGCAAAGGCCAGAGATCGGTGGCACCCGTGGGGCTTCGCATCAGTTTGGAGTCAGGTGAGTGAGGAAAGGCGTCAGTGGCGTCCAAGTCAGGGAGGCAACATTGGCGAAGCCTCACCTATCCACCACCTCTACATACCGGGCATAGTCTTGGCAGGTACACACCGAACTCCCCATTACACAAGCAACGTGACTTGGCGTTGCTGGCTTCACTTCCACTGAACTTCCAAACGAGACAACTTCCTTGAAAAGCCTCGAAGGTGTGAAGCTGAAAAGCCTGAGGCCTGCGGCTTTGTTCCCACACACTCGCCTACGACGGCGCTACCAATTCCGCTGCCACACTTTGAAAAAAAATCTATATAACCTCTTTATAATCTTTACATATATAGCTTGGAACTATCCTATTATCAGTAATTGACAGTGGATTTGTTGATGATGATGATCATCATCATCCTGATAGTTAGTAAAAGCTAATAGGTAATAGGACAGACCCAATACATAGGAATACATTCAGAGAGGCGACAAGTACTCAGACTTACAAGTATGACCATCTCCGTGCATCGACGACAAGCCAATCAAAGCCACAAACGGCTTTCGATCCTGACACCGAAAGCCAGGTGAGAACTGCCCCTGGAAGTCCTGGCTTGTTGTTCCCTGTGTTCCGCTGGTTTCGACACTCATCGTGCGCTGGTGGCGGCTTTTCGGTGCAACATAGTGCTCCACGGCCCCCAGCACGGCCAGGCCCGGGTTTGTTTTTTTCTGCTGGTAAAATGAGCAAACAACAGACAGGTGCAGACAGCAGTCACAACGTGGCAGATCAGCACTGTAGCGAATCGGGAAAGACACTTGGACACTTTCACGGCTGAGGGGCTCCTCGCGCCAGCCGTCTTGAGAGCTCCGGGTTTGGGTGCGAGTGGTCACCACATCGGTCGCAAACGCAGTTCTCTACTGAAAGCACTTCAGAGTTGGGCAAGTCAAACAGCACCAGGGCCAGAGTTGGCAGCCCAGCTGCGCGGGTGTGGCATCGGGTGCGTCTCCCAACGAGGTCACATGACGACGTCACAACGAGGCAAGACAACGACGAGAAAAGAGGCTCGCACCCGGGAATGGCTGGGGATCGGCGGTGTGAAGAGGTCCACCGTTGACAAACAACCTGGAATAGCTTCAAAGGTGGCTAGGACGTATCTGGGATCCTCGTGATATGAGAAGCATTGTCTCAAAGGTGGCAGCGTTTTTTCATTCCATTGCGGCGCGATTTCTCGGATGCTTCGCCTTTTTTTCAAAGGAGCCAGGCTGATTCGCTGGCGGCGGAAAGTTGGGCCATGTTGGCAGTGCTGCCATGGCCGAAAGGAAAAGGAGCCCCGAAATGTTGCCACAGACTTGTCAAAACCATCCGCTTGAAGCTTCATTCCAAGTAGTCCATCTAAACGCATATCGCTCAACCAAAGCAGTCATGTGTTTGGAGGCAACGAGAATTTCTGGCTGGAGACAAACTCATTGGTCTTCCAGCTTCAGTGAGACTAGTTGCAGTCTCAGGCAGGAACTGGCTCCTGAACAAGAGCATGCTCAGCCTCCTCAACGATTCTCCTCATGGTGTTCACGGTCTCCACGGGGAACCTCACAAAAATTAGGAATGCAACTGGAACTTTCTGGGAACTCAACAATTCCAGGGAAGAGAAGCTGTTTGATTGGAAGATTCCAGGCTCCCAGGTGCTCAAGAAGATTCGAGCCACTCGTCTGACCAAGCATGAATGTAAAAAAACGCCCCCATCGTCTCCACCCCCACGTGGCTCTTTCTTCCACGTGGCTTGCCCATGGCGCTCTCGCTGCTCAACATCACCGCATCGGCACCGTCCAAAATGGCGTTCGCCACGTCGCAGGCCTCGGCGCCTGGGCAGGAACGTCGGTGCGGCGGAAACGGCCCAAGATGGCCTGAGACTCCAAGACCATCCGGGCCAAGACCTGTCAAAAAAGGATGGTGCCATGGTCCCAAATCAGACTGAAGGACGTCTACCATCTCACCTCCCCGCCGCGGCGGGAACGCAGCACGCTTTTGAGAAAGAATCCGGGCGAGCGACGCGTGGGGAAAGGCTTGTCTTCCATGGACGCCAACATCTCGGTGGCACAGACCGCATACTTGCCAGCGGCCTGGGGCACGGCTTACGCACATCGACAGATCGCAGACCGAAGAGGGCACCAATGATGCGGCGACCTGCTGGTGGGGCCCAAAAAATCCCAAAAAGGGACAGAGTCTTAGGAGGAACCCTGAAGGGATGTGATGAACCAACAGCCAAAGAAGCTTGGTCCGTCCTCTCTTTGCAGAAGGGAACCTCTCCACCAGACTTGTGGCCACACAAATAGATTCCCAAAATCTCGGGTGCGAACAGTGTAACAGTGGTGGTCAAGCGTTTTCTATATATATATATATATTATAGAGAGAGAGAGAGATACCGTACCCCTTCCAAGATTCCTAAGATGGTTCCACCACCAAACTTGTCCAACCCACGATCGGGGCTCCTCCCCACGGGCCACACTCTCATGGAATCTGTCAAAGGAGAATTCTAGGAGATCGTCCAAAATATAAACTTTTAGACTGTCAGGGTGGTGCAACGTTTCATCAAACCTCCACAACGCAACAAATCCAAGAGCTGCAAACAACCAACGAGCGAAAAGGGGCGAAGCCAGGAACTGTCAACTACCTGCATGAGGAGGCTTCTGGCGCCTTGGTCTTCTTGAGCATCATCTTCTGCGCCATCCAGACCTTTTCCATGGGGATCTCCATGCCCAGGTCACCTCGAGCCACCATGATGCCATCGGACTCCTCCAGGATCCTAGGGGCGTAGGGCGCTGGACATACAGTCGAACTCTCCGTGGACCAGGCGCTTTGGATCTTCTTCTTTTAGCCCATTCGATTCCCACCCAAGCCCACCCACTTCGTTCCCACTGAGGTCGGTTCTCTTCGAAGTTCCTGACACCATGTGAAACTCAAACTCACACCTGTGCATCCTCTGTGACCTTCTGACCCTAGGAATTGATTCACACAATACATTGAATGGGATTATATATATATGGAACAAATATGTCCATGACCTTCTGCTCTGGAGATGGACCTGCAGTCCATCGTACAGAAATACACCAGAGTCCAAACCTTGCAGTTGGGCCAGTTGGTGGCGAAGAGGCTCATTCCGCCAACTCAATGCAGCTTATGCCAGCCATGATCAGAAAATTCACCAAATGTGTTGTTTTTTCCACAGCCTCTTGCTACAACCAAATAAACACAAAAGAATAACTGCCCTGTGCCAGATCTGACCCTTTGCCGAGCTTTCCACAGACCCCTTCAGCCCTCCGGCCCTGAAAACCCGCGCGCTTCAGCCCTTCGACGTTCTCAATCTTCGAGATGACCTGGCCACCGGTTCGCCGCTCCAAATCTGATGGGGCGGAATGGCCAGGTGTTTGGGGTGTTTGGTTGGAGGTCATGGGTAAAACCCATGGCAAAAAGACCCCTGGACTGAACATGTTTGTAGACTTGGGTGAAAGCCGGTGAAATCATCTTCAAGATTTTCTTGAAATCTTCAGCTCTCTCAGTGCACAAACTCATCATTTCTTCGGACAAATGCACTCACCGGCTTCCCCTCAACGAGACCGCCTTGATGTCCTTGCCATTGAAGTGCTTCCTGCAGTCCTTCACGTCCTGTGCGCTCCTGGGAATCCAGTCTGATGTCTGATGTATCACGATTCTTGGGGCCATCGCTAGTAGGTTGGAGGGTGGTTGGAGGCCATCGCTAGTAGGTTCCAGTGGCTAATAGGTTGGAGGGCATAGTGGGACTTCTTTCGCTCGTGCAGAAGGCGATTCCCGGCGCGCGGGGAGGCACCTTCCCAGTCAACTTGCATGCCTATGACAACCTATGGCCTCATGACAGGATTCCTAGCATCTCCGCGTGGGCGTTCAACAAATTTCAACGGACAAAGACACTCGTTAACACCAAAGCCAACAGCCCCTTGCCAAAGCTCTGCACGAAGCTCAGGGCGATGTAGTCAGCATCATTGGGCACCGCCCAGTCCGCGATGTCCTAGCGTGGAGCCCCAAGAGGTCTGTTAATCGTGATGCGATGTGATACGTCCAGATTCTGGAGAAACCCTAATTGCTTTGCTGCCAGTCAAGAAGAACATGGTCCAAAAGGATACCCGAAACATCTATACCACGCATGTGTAGACCTGCAGTGCTCCAAATTTTGCACCTGCACTCCTCCACCCTGAGTTTGGGAGTCGTCCTTGATCTCACGCTCGCCCACCACGGGAATCTCGACTTTGACACCTGTGCACCGCGAGATCAGTCCGAACAGGATGTGCTGCTTCAACAGCGTGACTGATCGTGAACACACCCTCCCAGGTGACATCTAGAATGGATGAAAATGCAAGCCTTGGTGGAGGTTCCATGGGGGTCGACAAACCCAAAGCTTGAGGCATTGCTGACAACCCCAGCTGGGACTTGGCATGATCTGCACCACCCCCCTCGGGCATTCACTCACGTTCTGCCTGGGACGTTCACGTTCTTCTTCTCACCCAGCTTGCAGTTGTTCACCACCTGGCAACGGAGCTGGCAAGTGAGATCCTTCAAGACCAGGGATCATACCCAAACACCCTTATAGACATACGTTATATATACAGTATATCAGACCGTATATACATGTTTTGAATTTATATACAGTATATCAGACAGTATACATATACAATACCATTCATATATATATATACACAGTATATCCAGTATATCTTTGACAGCCACAGCATGCGGCTTCTTAGGCATGATCCAGTGAAGAAAACAAGCCTTCAGGCAAATACCATCAAATATCTAAATAGCCAAATCCTTTCATTCCACATCGTGTCAAGAATCAGCATCCCAGCGGTTCTGCTGTCCAACTTTGGACATCCTATCGGTCAGAAAATGTCTGCAATCAACGGTTGAATGCTACAGTTGCCACACATCTGCCCTTGCCAACCTTGCACATGACATAGTCATCACCGCATTCCTCGACGATGAGAATCACCGTGCCATCCTGCAACTTTGCAACATGTGATTAACAGAACCGATCCGAAGAAAATAAACACACCCAGCCAAACAACACCATTGGACCATAGCCATGCTGCCATGCTGTACAACCAGAAACCGCGATCAAATGGTAGTGTAAATATATGGACCTCTACTGACACATGCATCATGAATCTGGCAGACCTGAAACGAAGGACAAGGAATCCAAACCTGCCGCTCCTGGACGAGAATGCGCTGACCCTTCTTGACGCTCTTGGGCAACTGCGCGTAGGTGATGGCCACCATGGTCTCATCACCCTGGAGTCGGCGGCTTCTTCCGCCGAGAAGTGGTGGACGGATTGATCGAGCCAGTGAGGCACCAGCTCTCAAAGTCAAGTGGAGAATCATCTCTCATGATTGGGATGTCTAGCTGCTCAAGTTGTTCTAGTGGAACGGGGCCATCTGAAAATCGGGCCATCTGGAATGGCAATGATTATGCCGTCCTCGCCACTACGCAGACCCGTGGCAAACAAACAATTGGAGGTGCTTACTCATGACTCATGACTCATGACTGTTTTGTGTGGTTGTGAGCGTCAAGCCGATGCGAAAAGCCTTTGACCCAGTGTGCCCCTTCGCATGGTTATTTGCAGGAATGGAGTGCCCCCCTCAAAGCCTCTCAAAACATAGGGTGGGTCGATGAGTCCCTGTTGTTCGCCTTTTCCCGCACATCTGAAGAATCCCATCTCCCCATCTGAAGGCCGCACACTCGAGATGGGGTGGCCAAATAAACCGTCTGACGTTGTGGGTTTGGGCTATGACGGCTATGACCAAAAGTGATTTTGGCTTGATTCAGAGTCCTAGGAGTCCCAGGACCTAGGGAAGAAGATTCTGCCGATCTTCGTGATCACCCTTAGGGCCTTCTGCTCGTAGTCCGTCACCAGCTTGAAGTCCTGACAGTTGGAACGAGCGGGCGGCAGGGAGGGAGGGGAGTGAGTGAGAGTCAGCAAAACCCCGGCACGTCAGGAAGGGTTTGGGGTGTATCCCTCCCTCAGAAGAGCTTCAGCACCCGTGGATTCTCGAAAACTGGAGGAGTTCCAGGTGAAAGGAAAAGGAAGCTGGAAGCTCCTAGTAGTAATGCCAGGATCTACTAGTAGTGTGGTGTCCTTGCTCCTAGTAGCGATGCCCTTTGTTACTAGTAGCTTCTTGTTACTAGTAGCACCAGTGCTCCAGCAAGATTTCATTGATGATCTTCCCTATCTTTCACAAACTCCTGGCTCCTGCGGCAATCGACCCAGGTGATTGACTCGTCTGCGGTCGTTTTCAAGCTAAAAACCCTGGCCTGGCCGGCTTTCAACTCCTTTTTGGAATTGTAGACCTCAAAAATGGAATTCCAATCCAGTCACAATTGCATGAAATGCGCCAAGGGCTTTGGAGCCTCCCTAATGTTCCTGTAGAGCTGGGACACAGCTTTGTTCCCCTCTTCTCGCCCAAAAGAATGATGCAAAAAAGAAAAAGAACAATTGCCCTCTTTGATATTTTCTCTTCTCAAAAAGGCAAAATAAAAAGTATCCCAGCTCTCCCTGCCTCGAAGGTCCCAGTGCGAATCTCAGGGCCACGGGTGTCCATCAAGATCTCAGCGGCACCGCAACCCCGCATCGCGTGCCGCGGCACCGCAACCCGGAAGACGCCGAGAGCGGAAGAAATCCAACAAAACAATCGTCAATCCTTCCTTGCGTATCGTGGCACCTAGAGGGAGTGTGTCGTATAGGAAGACCAGACTCCAGGCTCGTATAGGGTCACAAAGCGAAAGAAGCGCACCACTGCGAGGGGAGGAACCACTCAAACGGGGGATGGAGGACGGTGAACCGTTTATGATCCATCTCCCGCTGGCCGATCTCTTGGGTAGCTTGGAGTGATTTGTCGGAAGAGTACCTGTTGAGCAAAACACGGAACGGCCCACCTTCCTCTCACACTGGGCCGGACCGACTTCCACACGTCTCGAAAAAACCAGCAACCTACCGCCCCCGCTCCCCGTTCGCTCAGCCATGGCAGGCCTTCATCTTTCCCTTGAACTCTGGAGCCAGCTCGTAAGCCTTCTCCAAATTTGCCAGCTTCATGCTCTGCTCCTGCGTCTCAAAAGGCACTGCCATTTCTCAAGAGGAACCTGCAGCAAATCGCAACATCAGAGCTTTACTCCCAAAGCTGCAAGTTCCCTGACCAAAGAGCTCAGACTTCACATCTTGCCCTGCCATACGGGTGTCCTCGTGATCGCCATGAGACATGTTGCATCGGATCACGTTCATGCCTGCTTTCATCAGCTTGACCAACACCTGTTAGGCTGCACTCAGGCTGGAAGTATATTATATCTCAATCAAAACCGTTGATCATTGCAATCACTACAATCCACCAGGTTTCTCGTCATCTCTACACCTCAAAACCCTCATCGCTCGATCGTGTTCCTCCTTCTTTTCTTAGGCCCCCAGTCTCCACGTTCTCCAACGCTTCGTCGTGGTCTTCGTCCGGACCAACCGAAGTGTGTCCCCTCCAGACCGCTCGGGCACCTCGGGGTCCCATGACTTGGGTCCAATGGTGCAGATGATGTCGGCCTTCTTCTCCTCTCGTCGCACCGGACACGCACGGGGCGCCGCGGCGCGTCCGAAGCGGCCCTACAGGTTTGGGGGAACTGGAATCTCCCAATGTGTTTCAACCAAATCTTGGACTGTGAGTGCGAAGCCCAAGCATCCCAAGCCCAGTTTGATGTGTCCCCAACTGCATCTCCTGAAAAAGAAGGAGTTCCGGAGAAAACCCTCTGGTGACCCAGCTTGTTGAGAGGATATTTCATGGAATGGAAATGGATTTCACCATCAAATCATCTCCTTCTTGTTCACCTCAGCGATGTCTTCATAGGCTGATGGATACTGCATCGCCTGCTGCTGGAACGTCTCGGCGGAGTGCCGCAGCACCTGCCGCCAAAAGGTTTAAGCAACCACCAAAGTTTGATGAGTTGATGGGTTCCATCCATGGGGGCTTGTTCCACGTGCTCGAGGAGCATGGAAGAGACTAAGACCCAAGAAAGGCCTTCTGCACAAACTTCTTAGCGATGCCCTTTGTTACTAGTAGCTTCTGCTCATCCAAATGTTCTCATCTAGGACTCCAGGAGCCCCTAGGACAGCCGGGCACCTTGCTCTTGCGCCGGGCACCCGCCACAGCAGACGCGCCCAGCATGGTCATGGCCACAGCAGAGACTCCGGGCGCTGAGGCGCCGTTGAAGGCGAATTCGGAGGCCACCCCGGCGGCATGAGAGCGCACGGGTGCAGAGGCACCTGGAAAAGCTGGATATGTTTTTCAAGAAGAAACTCACACTAAAGAAGCCTGAGACGTCTTCATCATGGAAACACCATCATCAAGCACCTGAAGAAGTCACTGTTCTTCAAATGAACTTGTCATGCTCCGCAAGCTGAAGCTATGTTTCCAATCTTCAGGCATGGCCACCAGACAAGAGAGCAGACCGCGAGATCGCGAATCAACCAACATTTGGGATGTGCACGACTGGGATCGTGAGGTCTATTGAAATAGAGAGACCCTCTGGCCGAAGGGATTTTGGTCTATTGCCCTTCTTCCCAAAGTCGCGGAGATCTCTCGGTTCTAAGTCTACCCCAGTGTTCTCCCATTCCACGATGTCACCTTGGCCAATTCAGTGTGATGTTCGTTCCTGTGTTGCCTGGAAGAACCACCCTCCACATCCCCAGGATTGGTGAATCGTGAAACACCGCCTGCAGCGCCGCTGGGCGTCACAAAGAGAGGAGCGGCAACGGCGCTGGTGAGGCCCGCCACCAGAAGACCTGGACGTAAACCCTTGGCCAAAAGACCTGTGCCTCGATTCCTCCCAAAAGACCTGATGTCTTCAAAGGTCCTAAAAGGCCGAAGCGTCTCCATTGGTGGCTGATTGAGCCCAGTGTATTTTTGAGATTGACATCATCCCCGGTTGAGCAGCCCTTCATTTTGATAAAGCTGTGCTGAAGCTGTGCAGACATCATCGAGGGTTCTTTGTCAACTCCTTGCAGAACCATTGGTTTCGTTGATTCAATCGGAATGAATCTGTCTATTCGGTTCATTTGGGAGGCCGGTGGGGATTTCGGGGACTGCCTCCTAGTCCGGCTCCATACGTCAAGCGGCCACGTTTGGAAGGAGCAGTGGACATGGCGTCTTGAGATGCGAAGGGGAGAGGGATCAAAATCGGGGGCGGTTCTTGAAGAAACGGCTTCGGCAGACATCGGTTGATTCCTGGTAAGAAGGAGCATTACAGATGGGTTTCAGAGGAGCATTCTCAGTCTCCCCATTCCAGCCTCAACAAATGAGCACACACCAATGAACCACTACCTTCAGACTTTTCGTGACGTGGTTTAAACCTGCCCGAGACTACCAGAGACTGCCTTCCTCGTCCTCATGACCCTCATGACCCTCAACTTCCACATCTTTAGGCTGCGACATTCCATAGCCCATGCCTTGGCCTTGCATGGCCTGGCGGACTCTCAGGACATCCCCAATGAAAGAACGGAAGTGTTTTGCAGGCCCAAAAACCATGAGAAACGAAGCACTCTTCAATTGGTCACCGAGTTACGAGTTGTTCGATTTTCTGGAAGCTATTGATCTGCAACGACCCAGCCAAAAGCCGGACAATTCACAGGTCTTCTGTGACCCAGGAGGGAGAACCTTTCTTTCTGCGGAATCTATGGTTTTCTTGCCCCGCCCACGAACCCACCCATCGCCTCCTGCATGTTTTGCATATTCTGCATTGCCTAGGCTCTGTCTTGCTCCTTTCACATCATGCAAGGTCAATCTAGACTGACAAAAACAAGCTTGGTATCTCTGCAATCACTGGTGTTTAGTCTCTGAACAAGGTCAAGCACCGGGTACTTGCACTGTCAATCCTCAAAAATATATTCCACCATACCAATCCGCTAGCACAATCGATCACAAGCACTCAGTGGCAGACCGCACCGGACATTCCCCATTGTTGGTAGTAAGGGTTGTTGGCCTCGAGTTCCACCAAGGCGACCGGCGAACAAGGGGACGCCCCTCACCGGAACTCCACGTCTTCGCAAATGGGAGGACATTCCAATTTGGCAGGGTCAAAACAAGTACCAAAGGAAGAAAGCCATGTAAACAAACATGTGTCGTGCCTCCAAGATAAGAACAAAACAAGGATCTTTCTTACTTACAAATGATATGTGCGGAAGATCCCACCTTATCTTTTGGGCAGATCGCGCCTGATCTTGTGGATTCATTGCGCTGAAAAGTGCAGCCTTGCAAGCTCTTCAAAAAATGGGTGCGGGTCGAAGACACTCAAACTGTATGTTTTTCCCCCCGTCATCGGTATCATAGCATTGGTGAGCAAAAGATCGATGTCGGCAATGATCTTGGGCATTTAATATCTTTTCGGCGAACCTGCAAACAAATAGACATGGACTAGCCATGGGTCCTGCATAAACAAGGCTGGTGAACGACTGCTTTGTATTCAACCTGTGATGCAGAATCAAAGTTTATGCAATCTCACGAACTAACTCATTCACTTACCCCCACCTTATCCCTCACTTACTCACTCACTCATTCACTCATTCATTCACTCATTCACATATTCACTCATTCACGCCCATCACCTGCCAACCAACTGGACTGAATCGAACTATCTCATTCACTTGCCTTCTCTCTCTTTTTCACTCTCTTTCTCTCTCCGTCACTCTCTCTCCCTCTCTGTGGGTGTGTCTTTCTCTCTTTCCCTCTTTCAGTCTTTCCCTCTTTCCCTCTTTCTCTCATTCTTTCATTCTCTCTTTCTCTGTTTCTCTCTCTTTCTCTCTTACTCTGTCACGTTTTCTGTTACATTCTCTCTTGTTTTCTCTCTCACTGTCCCTCTCATTTTCTCTCTTGCTGTCTCTCACTCTCTGTTTTGTTTAATATGTATTTCTCTGTTTTTCTCTCTCTTTCTCTCTCTTTCTCTCTCTTTCTCTCTCTTTCTCTCTCTTTCTCTCTCTTTCTCTCTCTTTCTCTCTCTCTCTCTCTCTATCTCCTTTTCTCTCTTGCTCTCTCTTTTTCTCTCTTTTTTCTCTCTCTCTCTCTCTCTCTCTTTCTCTTTCGCTCCCTTTCCTTTTCTGTCCCTCTCTTTCTGTCTCTCTCTCTCTCTCTCTCTTTCTCTCTCCCCTTCTCTTCTCTCTTTCCCTTTCTGTAACCAGCGAACCAATACAGACCACCCACTCTCTGCCAACAGGTTCGATTGTCCTGCCTTCTGGACCAGTTGATCAGCCTCAGAAACAAAACATTTGAGTGGTCACCATGCAAAACATGGATACCGGTTGTCTTTCCAGACATGATTTAATAAGGCCCCAATGTCCACAGTCAATCCTTTGATAACAACTCTTTGACCATAGCCTCAGTTCACCTGTTTTCTTTGCGTGCAAAAAGGTTGTTTCCCAAGATGGCCTCGTTGTACTGTTTGGGGTGAACATGGGGTTTTCTATGCGTTTTGACAGCATGATTCGCAGCACGATGATCCATGAACAATGGTGAAGTTGTATTTTTGTGGTTGGAACGGTCCTCTGCTGCACAAAAACCAAGTTCCGGACAAACTGTGCGCACAGCTTCGAACTGTGCTCCACAGAATGCTGAAGGACTATGGGATGTCTCTTGTGCCAATGCTGCAAGCAATGTTCATCCTCTTGGAAACACACCGATCACAAGTGCACAAGTTGAACTGTTGCAAATGGAAGGGGGTAATAGAAAATGCCTCGGCCTGAAAAACCCTTCCAAATCAAACCCAATGAATATAGAAGTTGCAAAGCGGGATGAAAAACAACATACTGCACAAAAACGCATAGCTACGCACCAGTCAACCTCTTTGCTCAACAACACTCCAAAACTGAATGTAGAAAAACAGAACATAAAAGTACCACCAAAACCGCAACTCGACAAAAAGTATTGGCCTGTATAGATGTGGAGTGGCAATATTGCTCGTCCGGAAACGCGATTTTGCGCCAAACAAAATGGAAGAACATTTCATGATATGACCACGACGAACAAAAACACCAAATAGAAACCCGGAAAACCCCACATGTCAAGCCTTCATCGAGCGTGCAACAGAACATGTAAAGTTGTAAAGTATGGTTGAAAAAAGGGGGAGAGCAGAAGGAGGGACTGGCAAATAAGTGGAACGTGCGAAAGTCTGTGTGTGCGTGTGTAACCCTTGGAGTCACAGGGATCCATTAGGATTGTTACGTTTTGCTTGAGTTTGTATAAAGCAGGGGGCAGGAGCACCATTGCAAGTCTCCTTCCTGCCAACGAAGACACTTGCAATTGGTGGGGATACCAGACCTGATCAGTCTGGCGTACCTGCAGTGATGACTTGACATTACCTCTCGGGCCCCCTTGTAGCATGCCAGAACGTGTCCGCAGCGGACGTAGGCTTCATGCCATGAGGTGGTCGCAGCGGCCAAAGTTTGTTCAAGGTTCAGTGAAACCTGTCGCAATCTTAGGTGCACACACAGCGTATACACTTAAACGAGGCGAGGTCTACCTAGATGTTTCTAATGCGGCTTGGTGCTCTCTGAGGGAAGACCAATGTGAAAAATCCGCCTGACTGCTGTGTTCAGTGTACTGCTTGTTGTCGATACTGTTTGTCCACTTGCCACTGAACCTGTTGCTGGTGTTCTTGGTTGCACCGGCACTTGAATTGCAGTCTGCATCAATGCAGGATTGTTCAACTCAGTCACCTGTTGCACTCTCTGAGGACAATCGCTTGACCAGTGACCAAACCCGTGACATACTCTGCATTGATTTTGGTCCAACGTCTTACCTTTACCGCTCTTCGTCTTTCCTTTGCCCTTCTGTCCTTTCTTTCCTTTCTGTTTGCCATTTCCTTTACCACGACCAAAGCCTCTGCCTTTGCCTCGACCAGGTCCTTTGCCGCCGAAAGGAATGGAGTTTCACCATGACTTTGACTTGCTCTTGTACTTACCTTTTCCTTAGCTCTTGCCTTTCTCTTCCATGAGGCGATCAACTTCCATCGGCGTAGGTCCATTAAAAGGCATGGGATCACCTGGCCGGTTTAGGTTCACTGACTTCAGGATGTGACAGAATTGCATCTTTGATCTCCTTATAGGTTGTACTCTCTTTGATGGTCAACTGCACATGCTGTGTGACCGAGGCTTCTGCACCACGAATCAAAGTTGCTGAATTCAACTCATCCGGGTAGTCTGAACCTGAAAGCCTGAAAGCTCCTCAAATTGTGACACCATCACCAACGTGCCCACGATAAAAGCCTGAGAACCCCTGGGATGGAAATTGGGTGGCGCAAGCGCTCCAACCACGAACGATCTGCACATGGCTTTGGCTCAAGCGTAAGTCCCTGGCAATGCGGTAACTAGTCGGTTCTGCCCATGGCCGCTAGAAGTCCTTCGCAAGCCAGCACGCCAGTTGGCACCGAAGCAGCTACCACCTACCAACTCATGCTAGTTACCTTGGCAGGAGATGAAATCCAGCTTCCAATCGAGTTTCAAGAGTTCTAGAGATGTTACAATGTTCAGGGAAAGGGTTACGCTCTCAAGCAAGACTAGATGCCCAACACACTTTTCTCACTGCCAGAGGTTGTTGGGACAATTATCACCAACAACTCTTGACTTCAGGCCAAGAGTACTCCGCACTTCAGAAATGACGGTCTAAGGTGGTCAAAACGCCTGAAAGAAAAGCGTGAAAGACGTCAAGCATAAAAAGATAGTTAGACCATCACTTCCAAATGAAACCCGCTGGGTATCTAAGGCTGTAAGCCAGGTTTCGGCTACGCTTCAGTTGTGAAGCTTTCCAGCCTAGGTCGCCGCTGACGGTTGGAAAATGTTGAGAGCATAATCAAGGGTGTGGAGGGTGGGCTGAACATTGTACTCTAGAACCAAAATGGCACACAGAACATGAAACATCACAAAACAACATGTGAAGATCACATCGTACGTTCTAGAGATGTTACAATGTTCAGGGAAAGGGTTACGCTCTCAAGCAAGACTAGATGCCCAACACACTTTTCTCACTGCCAAAAGTTGCTTCAGAGGTTGTTGGGACAATTATCACCAAGCAGCATTCCAACAACACTCGGTAAAGGTCTCCCTAGGCGCTCTGAGTGGCAGTGGAATGAAAAGTGCAGATGTCAATGGTGACCGAGCGACCATTGAACCGGAAAGGTCTCCGGATGAATCTGGGCTCCCCGGTGAAACGAGAAGAAATGTTCGAGGCTCATTCGATGCCTCGTGTCCGCTGTGAATTTGACGGGCAAGGGATCATGAAAATTCCAGCGGCTGAGGAGATCAGCATCTTGGTTCAAACTTCCGGGGATGTGCGAGATATCACAGGTGACTCGCGCCGAGACTATGATATGTGCTAAATGTTCGACAAAATAGCACAACGGGGCTGATGTGGTAAAGAGCTTGTTACCACTAGCCTCTGCAGCAGCATTACCGCTGAGACTCTTAAAGTGCAGGGGAACGCATGCGTGAGGACACAATGCTACGCACAAAAGTACAAGAAATGCTTGGGCGAGTGTTTCATAACATGCAATATCACGCTGGGCTTCTGGTCGAACCGGGACGTCGAACTTCTTAATCTCATGGACATGCCACTGCTCAGCGAACCAAAAGATTCGTTGCTTGGAGGCAACAAAACCGCCGACTTGAAACAAGTCCCCTTGGGCAGAGGCGTCGGCGGCTGCTTGAATGGGTGCCTGAAAGGATGGGCGCATGGTTCGAAGAGGAGTTGAGACTGTTAACCATTGAAGCCATAACTTCAGTACACGACGACTGTGAACAGACAGTTTTCTTTGGTGCGAACTAGGATTTACGATACGAAGCCACAATCGTCTGTCTGTCAATCTAACTGCTTCTGCTTCCTGCAGGGTTTGGACAGGAGTGTGTCGAACTGAGATCAGTTTAGAATTCTTGGGAATCGCAGTTCCGGAAGGGGTACTGATGAAGGTGAGATCATCAGAGAGACACGACTTCACTAGTGTCCAGTATCCTGGACCGACACTATAGTGGGTGGCAGGACAAGTCTGCAGGTCTGAGAACAACCAGTGCAGCAAGGCCCGAAAGGGAAGAAACAACTGAGTGATCCACAACGCAAGGCCCGTGAAGCGCTCCAGCTGTTTGCTAGAACAATGACGATGGTTGAGAAGTTCCTCTATCTGGGCAATTAGTTTGCTTTGTTTTTCAGGATGAAGACTGACAAGACCATTGAAGAAATTGAATCGCCATCCGATCCAATCGACCATGGGCCCAAGGGTGCACTTCCTCCAGCTGAGAGGAATACGGAACACTCGACAGAAGATTGCAAGCAGAGTGGCAAACAGTGGGAGGATGGACTTTGGTTGGGTCAGCAGGAAATCGTCAACAAACAGCCATAAGCCATGTTGGACCCAAATCAGGCGATGCCATACTCGAACGAGCCATGATCCGAGTCTGCCCCACCAAAAGGCACTAAATGTAGCTCCAAAGGGGCAAACCCTATAGAAGAAAATTCGACCTTGAAAGGTGAATCCAACTCATCCTTGATGGCGTTCGGATAGGACGATTCTCTTATGAGCTGATTTAATGTCGAAGGTGGCCGCATGCTGAGGCTCCGAACACTGTCGAAGAGGAAAACTTTCAACGACGTCGCGAGCTGACGGGTAGCACTGGCGTTCTGGGATGGTGCAATTCTGATTAGTGTTACAGACACTGCTGTCGAGTACCAATCGGGGAGGCCGTGAATCAGAAAATGCGATGCCCAATTTACCCAGGGCAACTCCTTGGGGGAATGCTTGTTGGGCATCAGTTTCATCGCCATCAAATTCAAAAACCCATCCTTGATCGATCTCATTTTGGATGAGTTCACGTGTGAGATCGGGGTGATCTTCGCTAGATTTCCAATTGCCTCGATGGATTTGCAAAGAGGGAGGTTCTGTATCAGAGCTAAAATCTCGTTCCCAAAACACCTGACTGGCACGTATCGGGGTCATCCGAGGTGCCGGCTGACACTCCTGCAATTAAGCAGGAAAAGACCTGAGAATCCGGGTCATGAACGTGCTGGCTCAAATGTTGGAGGGCGTTCAAGCACATAGGTTGGTGAGGTCGGACGGACCAATCAGTTGGAATCCAGGAGAAAACGCTTCACGAAACTTCTCAACGCAGTCTTCCGAGAACGGGGGATCAGGTCTTTGCTGCTCGATATGTGCAACAAACTCTTTGCGCAAATTCCGTTCCAAAATCAAAGCAATCCAGCTGTCACGAAGGGGTTTAAGAACATCCGTGACATTAGGGGGAAAACTCCAGCCTGGTTGGCTACCTCGTCCACCACCGTCATGCAACGCGTGTGGCGGATCGTGAAGGGGTTTGACAGGAATCAAACTGAGTGCATGCTCTAGAGTCAAATCTGGTATTCGGGGGCCGATGTGGGCATTCAATTTGTGGGACAACATAGTAGCCAACTCTTTGGGATATTCGGCGGTTTTGCGGCTGAGGTATGTGCCCGACTCATCTTGAATACCTGCATACTGAGCATGATCCGAATGAGGACACTGACTGGCATGTTCCACAAACCAATCATGACTGCAGGCAAACATCCAGTGCTTTGAAATGTTCAAAGAAAACTGACATGCTGCCAAAACTACACAATGACAGGCCTGCTGATTTACCCAGGATTTGACCACGGGATCATACCAAGTAAACGCGTTGGGTGGAGATTCAAGGTGGCCGTGGCCCCCCGCGGCGAAGGTGTGCTGTAAGCAACACACGGCACGATGCAAGAGTTCGCGGCTGCTGTTGATCCGGTCTTGCTCGGTGGGAGTTGGGTTGGGAATGCCTAACGGAAACTCATGCGTTCGTACCGGGGTGGGTCCCGGAGTTCGAAGCTTCAGGAGTGAAAATTCACTGCATGGAGGACTAGCTCCACAGTAGGCAACAAGGCCCGAAGCACATAAACGCAACAGGTTCTCAAAATACGTGTCATTGAGAAGGTCCATTTCAGGTGAAATCAACAGGTCAATCGCTAATGTAGCGTGACCTATGTGGTCAAGAGCGGTGCTGAGCGGAGCGCTGGGGCCACTGCAAATGTCCAAAAACAGGTCAGGCCCTGGCACAATGATGGCAGCACCTGAGGACAGTGTGGGTGAGATACATGCAACAGAAGGTTCTGAGACAGAAGGTTGCTCGATAGCAGGAGGTGCAGGGACATCATGTGATACCCTAGACGTGTCTTGGTCCCTTTCTGAACACGCCGGGCCCCTTCAAAAAGGGGCTGCTCTGTGGTCGGCGGCACTATGCTTCTGGCCACAAACGGTGCCATCAGGTTTCAACACTGCACAAACATGTTCGTACTTACAAGCCTTAGGATTGGGACACGTCTTTTGCTGATACTTCAAGCAAATCGTTTTCTTTTGGCCGTCACGTGTGACTTCAGTTCCCCAAGCCGGGCGTGTAGTGGATGTTGTGCCTTTTGCCATACCTTTTGTGGGCGATTTACCGGATCCTTTTGGGCTACCTTTGCCTTTAATCTACTTTCGTGGCAGTGGGTGCTTTCATGGGCTGGGGTGCTTTGAATAACTTGCCCTCATGGCCAAGTGGTTCTGACACTGCACTGCTCAGCTTTGCAGGTTGCGATCTGTTAAGCATTGCAGTGGGAACTAGCCGCTTCTGGCTGGCGGTGGTTGTGATCTTATTGTCCTGCTCCGCTACCACACGCATTCATGTGCTTTGTGGCTGACAGACTGATTGCGATACTCTTCTGCTCAGCTTTGCAGATTGGGATGCGATGCTGTTAAGCACTGCCATGCATGTGGCCTAAGCCTGGCTGACCGTGATTGTGATACTGTCCGTGTCAAGCAAGAGTGTCCATCAGAGCGTCCCACCAAACGTATCAAGCAAGAGTGTCCTACAAGATGGGTCGAACAAAATAGGGAAATATGAAAATGTGTCCTCAAGAGTGCTTGGCAAAGAGCACTGACTGTAAGTTTTGAAACTGTTCTTTAACTGTTCTTAGTCTTGGCCACATCGTGGCAGCGTCGTGTTTGGTTTGAAGCCTCAATGTGAATCTTTTTTGAAGCAAACATACCCTTTGGCCCAAGAGACAGCTACCTACAGCCACAAAGAGCGGAATCCTGCCTTTTTTTAAGCGCGCTATCCACACACAGCGGTCGCCGAAGTACACTGCAGGTCGGTGCACAAAGGTTGTTCAGCAACTGCCGAACATGTATACGAATCTACACCTTGAAAGGGACGGACTGGTATGTGTTATTTGAGTCGGAAGGTGTTCTTTGGGATAACTGCAAATATGTTTAAATTAAAACGTGAGACGACGAACAACACGCTCAATTACAACAGTCTCACATGTCAGTCTTACCGCTGGAGACGAGGCAGCAAAGGTTGACGTTCACAATATGAACAGCACCAACCGAAGTCCTTCTGTTATATATGTTATGTATGTTTTGCTTGGTCTCACACTGACTCTTATCGCGTGCCTCCCTCACTTAGCGCGTGCCCCCCTCACACTCAGTTGAAGGCCTCGCGTACGCTGGTGGAAAAACACACTCATTAATTATTGGACTTTCCTGAGACCAGTGATGTTTCAGATCCTTGCCTTGGAAACTTGAAGATTGAAGGTGGTTTGAAGGCCTGGAGTTGAAGTGTATTACAAAAGAATTTAAGACTACACGGAACTAAAGTTGGAAGTTTTTGGCAAACACACCTGAAGGTAAAGCCAAAAAAACATTGCGCAAGAAACCGCTCAACAAGAAACTTCTCTTTGCACCCCTCCAACTTCTCCAACTCTCTTTCCAACCCGCACCTCAGATTCAGGCTTCTCACACACTGGAGTCTGCACCTGGCTGCATGTTTAGTTTCTGAGGGCTTGAACAAAATGCATGGGAAGCACGCCAAGCACCGTCGCAAAACATATCACACAAGCATCGGTCCGCCACCACAATCAATATTTTTCAAACTTGGCGCCAGAGTCGTGGCAGATCAAATCTGGCTCAGGCTCCCTCAGCGTCATTGCACATCGGCATTGCCAAGTGCTTCAAGAGGGCGAACTTCTCAGGGTTCACGCGGAGCAGCAATCTGTGGACATCGTTCGAGCAGCGCTGCCTGGCGCGAGCGTCGAGCACTGCTGATCGAGGCCACATGGGAAAGAAAACTTGCCACATGAGAAAGGAAAACTTGCCACATGACAATGAGCTGAGAGGAAACTCCGCCCTGCCTGAACGGAACTCGCTGGGTCAACGAACGGTCTTCAATGCCAAGGGTGTTGTCCACAGCAATGAGCAGGTAGGTCACGTACACGTCCATCTCTTCAGCAAAAAAGGAAACATCTTCCCAGCCACTTCCAGGAACTGGCTTCCCCTGAAAGATGTTGAAAGCTTCGTCATCATCGTGAATGACCATGCTGCGCTGAAACAAGATCCTTGGCAAGTGGTGGACAACAGATGTGCGTTGAACGGACTTCTTCCACGACAAAAATCACAGCAAATGATCAGCAGCAAATTTCAAAACTGGCATTGAACAGACTCCTAGGGTCACATTCTGCTTCTGAGCTACGAAGCGGGTGTCACCTCGCATCACCAGAACATCCCCCAGGTCTGGCAACTTCAGCTCACGCACCGAGTTGAACCTGAAAAACAAAGAGTCCGCTTTCACGATGCCGGCCAACTCATCCTTTGGGGTCGTCATGACCCTCGAAACATCAGCTCCATGAGCACGATACACAACAGCTTCGCGGACCATGATGGCAAAACTCAACTCGTGAGATACGACGCACAGCTCACCTACCAGCTCTGAGCACACACACACAGAAGATTAAAAGTTAAAAGCATCTGAACATATTTGAACAAAAGTCAACGCGCACTCGAAAGGCAGGAACTTCGGCTTGGGCTCATGGGGTCTGCAAAAGATTGAAAAAGGTGCTGGTGCCCAATGCCTAGAAGTGAACTTGAACCTTGGAGGAGGAATCATTTGCCACAGCAGCAAAATCTTTTTTCAACCGGCTGCAAAAATTACAGTACAAGTGCCTGGATCTAGTCTATGTCCTCAGGCTCACGCTTCCCTTTGAAGCCGGCTCTTCGAGCCTCTGCCAATGACTTGTGCGTGACACCTTTGTGTTCGTAAAGTCGCCACTTGGTGCCTTGCAAATTACCTGTGCCCCTCACAAACTCTCTCACTTTCCAATCCCCGCAAACACCTTCACGACGCGGGAGGCCCTCAGGAGTGGGATCTAGGTCTGTCCATTCCCAGTCGGAATCACAGAACTGACCAGGAAGATTCTTTGAAGCAGCTGGTCGTTTCATGGTGTTTCCTTTCTGCTTGCTTTTGTCTGGTAACACCGGCTCAAGAACTTCTGAAGAAGCAGCAGCGGTAGTAGCTGGCTTTTTGAAAGTCCTCAGGGCTGAAGGCCGTTTCTTTACTGGTGATTCTTCAGGTTCCTCTTCTGAAAGTTCAAAAGTTTCCTGCGGTTCCAAGGCCTTGCGCTTGGCACTGAGAGCAGCAGCAGCAGCAGCTGCATCAGAACTCCCTTGAGTTGCCCAGGGGTTGTGGTGAGTCTGAGGTGACTCAGTAGCAGCAGGTGCTGCTGCAGCAAAGTTCGTCCCAGAATCGAGAGTCTCCCCAATCTTTGTCTGTGTCTCTTTTGCAGCAGCTGCAGCAAAGCTTCCTTGGATTGCGTTGGGGTCTTGGTCCGCTTTCGTCTCAGACTTGAAAGTCACCTCAATCTGTTTCTCTGTCTCTTTTGTGCCAGTGCTGGTAGTAGGTGTCGGCTCCTTCGGAATGTGTTGTTGTTGAGGATCACTGCGCCATTCTGCAGGCCTCTCTCTGACCGGAGGGGTCTCAAAGTCATCATCGACTTCACCTGATATCCCTCGGAATAATTTCCGAGATTCTAGCCGCGCGGAATCCCGAAAGTCAGCCATTATTGGCGTTGGAGATCGACTGCCACTGCCTACCTGACCCTGGATGGAAATGATCACAAGTCACAAGCATGGTACATCACGCAAAACGTCTTGGACGCAAAACCACTTGACATCACTCCACACAGTTGAAGGATGGAAGTTCAATACACACAGTGATCATCAGACCAGAATGTTTTTGGTCAAGACTGCCTAGCCTTCACATCGCAAGCCATCGAGCTGGCCAGCGCAGCAACTTACATTACAAGTCTCGTTGTTTTAAATTAATCCTATCAAATGAAAACAACTTCCAACTTCAACATCACAACTTGACTGGCCAGCCATCAAGCACAAAGCTCTTGATACACAGTGTCAGTCACAAAGCGACAGTCACGAAGCTTCAAAATGAGGAAAGCAGTTGATATACATATATAATATATATATAGATGGACTTGTTCTAAGGACGGGCCGAGAGAATGGATAAATCATGACTCGCTAAGACTGTCTTCCGAAAATCAAGTGGCCAAGGGTTTTCCCTGCTCAAGAGTGAGAGCCACTCGCGACATCACATAGGGCTTCTGCAGCTTTGTCACGCCGTGCACACGGTCGTAGCCTTGGAACCCCATGGGAACAAGATTTCTCAAAGAATCTGAAATGCAAACACGTGCAAACTCCAGGTCTGCAAGGCTAGCCCGTATCCGTAGGTATTATGCAAGAAACGGAACCGGAAGATGCACAGCAAGGCCTTGCTGTTGTCAATCTGCTTTGCCACATTGTAAAAGATCGACTTGCAGGTCAACGGCTTGGAAAGATCCTGAGGTACACATGTTGAGCCATTGACTGGTAATTGCTGCTGTTTGATCGCAATGTGAACCATCAACTCCCAAACAAGAACCTACGTATCTAGAACAAGGTGACAGTGAGAAGCTGGGCCAAGATTCCGGCATTGTTCGATACATGCGCGGGCTCTTCAACTGGATCTTGAAGGAGTCTCCACTTGCATCGACCTGCCTTGTCACCTCGCTGTAGGACAGCTCATACTGCGTCGCCTTCTTCTGCTTCTCCAGCATGGTGAAGTAGCGGTAACATGTCATGACATCCATGGCAGTGCTGTCAGGATTGAGGGACGACATGTCGATCTGTATTGGCGTTTTGTCGCCAAGATCCCATTTCAGCAGAACGCTTTGTTTCTCATCCAAGGGCTCCCCAGGAACAACTGGCTGATACCTCAAAGAGGACAACATTGTTCCCTGTTCTCTATATTCTATTTGATAGATATATATATATATTATATTATATTATATTAGATTATAATATGTATAGTCAGTATAATATATATGTATGCATCTATAACACAAATTTCATATACAGGAAATGAACTATACGCACATATTTATGTTGTATTTTAAGTTGCCTGTCAGTTTTTTGGTTTGAGCAACGCAAAACAAAAAAAACCTGCTGCTAGTTCAATAATCGTGGCGCTTGCCAGTACCATACCCACCAAGCAAAGTGTGCTTAGGCACAATGCGGCGCTTGTCAACACTGACCAAGTAGACTTTCTCAGACTTGCCCTTGATCACCTCAATACCAGCAATCTCGGACATGCACCGAGCTACAAAAGGACCATCATCTTTCTCCAGCTCCTCCACACTGCCATAGGACTTGAGCTCCGTGTCCTCCCCTTCACCACCACCATCAGCAGGGACAACAGCTGCTTCCGCCTCGGGCCCTTCGCGATCGACACTGGCTGACGCGGCAATGATGTTCTTCAACACAGGCTGAAAATTCTTCTCGTGATCAGCCTTTAGCTCCGCAAACCTGGCTGGGTGACTGCACCAGTCAGAGATTGTTGGTAAAGAAATGGACAATTTGATACTGACAAAATGTACTTAGCAGTTAATTAGCATATGTTGGTCCTGGTTTCATTGGTTGTCAAGTAGTCCATCCATTCATCGATCCATGGTCCATCTATTATCATTCTTTTTTGCCAATCAATTTTCTATTGTAACCCCTAAGATCCCCTAAGCCTATATCATGTGTCTACTACTTATCATTTGCATCCGACCTATCTACATCTCTACGAGAATGGGCCACAAAACTTGCTTTCAAACAAAAACCGAGAAGCTTGGTAGCAATCACATGGCCAGCGTTCTCCCACTGCCTCATCTGGTCAGGGTGGATCTTAAAGTCAGAGCCGCTCTTCACAAGAACTTGAAGTTCCAAGCTGGCAGGATCATTCATGTACTTGTAGCAATCGATCCCGGCTTTCTCCTTGCATTCATTTGTTTGGATGTTTGTTCTCAAAATACAACGCGAAGCCTTACAAAAGAAAAGGTTATGAAGGCTGACAAATTTTGGTTGATTTGGTCACACGAAGATCCCGTGGGTAGTTGAAGAATATGGCAAGCAAACAAAGCTGACTTATGTAGTCGAGAGGCTTCCTCAGTAAGAGCCACTGACTGATCGTTGAAGCCATGGCCACCATATGTGAACTTCTTCTCAAGCCACATGTCCAGCAACTCCCTGTGGACCCTGCTCTTGCCGTATTTGACCCCCTCCATGTTGTCCAAAGTGTGGACGCTCAGGTAGTAGAGCTTATCACTTGGCATCGGGCAGTCTGCTACCAATGTCGGCTTCTTGCATCTCATGTTTGCAACCTTAGCATGAGAGTAGTGGGATTCTGACCCAGGTGTTAAACATGTTTGTTTCTAACAGGCTCATTCTGTTACATCATATGTGGTTGGCAAATAAAGGAACAGTATCTTGACATCTTTTTCGTGAGACAGAAGCTGGACTGGAAAGATTACTGGCTGACAGGACAAAAGGCTGCAATAGCAAGTTCCTCCACGTAGCCAGTAAGGTTTACTATCAATACTGCAGGGAAGGATGTGTACTTCAACACAGACGAGACCAAAAACTCCAGGCGCATTACACCCTTCTGCGCCGCCACCTGTTCATGAGATGGTCTGAGCCTGTCTGCAATGCGCACAGTGTCCTGAACTGCTCCAGACACCAACAACGGTTCGAACAACCAATGTATTGCGAGTTGATTGAAACAACACTTACACGACGTGTGCTGTAAGAATAAAGACCCGAGGGCGCGAAACTTGTAGCGACCCAATCAAAACAGGCTGTTGAAACAATCATAGGGTCTGGACTTGCCGGTTCAGGGATGAGCAAGCTCGCCGTTTTTGGCAAAATGGCCAAAGGAGCAACGCTGTCACTGCTCTCGTTCGCCCCGACGAAGCGCCCGTAGACAGCCAATTCTGAAGCGAGCCAGCCGTTAGAGTCCATCAAAGAGGACGAAGTCACCAGTCGTCCTGAACCGAACTTCCTTGCATTTGATTTGGACTCTGCCTTCTTGCTCTCACGACTGAAGACTTCCACGAAACGTGTTTCGCAGCTTTGGCTCATGCTGAACAAGCTGTCGAACAGTTGACGCTCCTCGTCATACAATCCCCGAAGACTGCTGTCTCTGGCGGAGTCGGGCTGAATCAGCAGGCCTGCTGTGCCAGCCGGGTTCGCTTCGTTCAGCGATGCCATTCCTCTGAGGATGGACTGGCTGTTTTCTTTTGTCCTCGCCCAAGGACAATTGAAGTCGGCCCATGACAGAACCCCGATCTGGTCCTGTGAGCACCCTGCATCAGCCGCCTTGGGCCACAACTGTTGCGACTGTAGCATATTAGATATAGACTATGTATGGTATCATTTCATTCGTCTCAAAGGTGGATTCAGCAAATGGAAAACAATAAGTCTTGACAGTTGACTGATGTGTCCAAGAAACGATCGATGCCTTCATTTTGGCAACCTCGCCCATCATGAGGTCCATCTTGTTCACTGAAGTCACACGCACATAGGCATCCTGATTCATCGAGAAGCGAATGTCAAAGCAACAAAAAATCAGTCAGTGCGAGAGTGAGGGAAAACGGTGTCAAAGCCGCAACAAAAAAATCAGGCCAAAATTAATCAAATTCATGCAAATTTAAATCCAGGGGTCAGAATAGCCACTGACTGCTTTGCGCCCTGCCTCCGCCTGCTGCCTGCGCTGCTGAACTGTTTTGGCATGCAGTAGTGATTTCACCCGGTGTGGAACCTCCTGCACCTTCTGCAATGAAGTCTGGTCCTGCTTCAGCGCTGACACGAAGTAATTCCACTGAGCTTCGGTGACTTTTTCTCGCTGTTCAGCAACTTCGGACAAGATCATGCTTTGCTGTTCCTAAGGCGCGTCCCGAAAAAAATAGACAAAACCCGGCACTGAAGAAGAAACGCAAGATCTTGAAAAAACAAACTTTGCTAAACTCACCCCAAAGCTCTTGGTTCCTCTTCATGGCCTTGACCTTCTGGCTCCTCAGCATCGACAAAGCAACGCGCTGAGGCCGTGTGTCCAAAAGTGCTGCAAAGTCATCGTTTGTGCCAGCCATAAAGGACTCCTCCATAGCATCCACATCATCTGCCGACAGCTTGGTCTTCCTTGGCCGCAACCCTTGAAAAAAGTTTGACCGGGAAAGATTGACGGACTCTTGATACACAGTCCGTGGATGTCCGCGGTGCAATTCATTGGCCACATCCCCAATTGATAGCGAAATATGTGCATATACACAAAAACTATTTCCAACTAGCACAAGATCCACACAGGATGCCGAGGTTCAAGTGTGGAAGGAGTTGGCAATACAACACGGCAAGGTTGCGATGGAGTACCAACTCTTCTGCGGAAAGTCTGTACTTCTTCTTGCTCGGAAGCGGTATCCCGATGGTGTTGCGCTTGAAAAGCTGCCAGACCTTCTTGAAAAACACGAGCTGGGAGGCTGGCGTCAAAGGAAATGGACGGGGTTGCAACAAAGCAGCCATGTCTGCTCTGATTTCCACTAGTTCATGAATGGCGTCATCCAGGGTCCATTGCTTGTAATTGTACAATTCTGCAATCTTTCCCCAAAGGACTTGGTCCGCTGACTGAAGTTCAGCAACATTGGGTGGGCGTAAACCACTGTCTGGTTCAAAACGCTGACTTGCGAGTGAAAGGAAGCGATGAAAATACTTCTTAAGAGTGGATAGATGTGCTCCCCGACAGAAGGCCACTGCGGTAGCCTGCAAGTGCAACAATTGGGAAAGCTGCTGCAAGCCGATGTTCGATGAAGGGATGTCCCGAACCGGTATATCATCCAACAACAAGTCGGAAAGGGCGGTAAGATCACTGCGCGCGGCTTTGCGGGCTCGAATCATGCTAGATTCATCTTGCAATTTAGCACTTAAGCGGTATTTCCATGCAATCCATTTCCATTCTTTGCGCTGCAACTGCTGATACGTGAGTGCTAACATTCGGCTGGATGGCATGAGATCGGGATCCAACAGTTCTCCCGGGTACTGGCGCTCAAAATTGTCACGCAGTTCTCTGATGAGATCCGGGCTAAGCTTCGAGGGAAAAGGTTCATTCCAAGATGAACCTGGGCGAGTGCCTGAAAATGGCCCAATGCTGTCACCTGAAAGCAGGCTTGATGAATGCGATGAACCTGAAGCGTGCAAATGTTGGCATCGTGTCCACAAAACACGGAGGGAAGAACGTGCTCGATGTGAGAGATCCAAACTCATGCTATCCAGGACGCTGTCCAAGTCATTCAATGACAACGCAACCAATCCAAAGGATTCGGTATCATACTGCTCATCTAGCAGAACTTGCTGAATATTCTCTGGAATGCGAAGGTCTGTCAAAAGTTCTGCAAATGTAGGGCGAGCCATGTTTCAACGAGAAGTGAAAATGAAAAATGACTACCAAAGAAGATCATGACAGAATGAATTGAAGCGTTCTTGAGTAAGTCGTAGTTCGGTTCGTTTGTTTTTTTCCCGAATGCGTAGCGCAGGGTTCCCGTTTATAGTTGGGGGTGTGGGGGTTGGACATGTGTTTGCATGGCTTGCGTCGTGTCGTCGTCTCCCGTCGTCTCTCGTCGTCTCTCGTCGTCTCTCGTCGTCTCTCGTCGTCTGTCGTCGTCTGTCGTCGTCTGTCGTCGTCGTCGCGTCGCAAATTCGCTGCCATTGGGGGAAGCTTTTGCAAGTGACTTTGCATGGACGTGTCACGTGTCAGTTGGCGCCGCTAATCCGTTGGGATTTGCAGGAGCAGGACATGTCGCGCGAGAAACGTGATGCGTTTCGCTGCACAGGTGCAGCGTTTTGTGAGATGGGCAGAGTCCTCCGCAGTTCCATTGGGATTAGCGTTTGGAGAGTCGTGTTTTTGGGGTGTTGGATGTGGCCGTGCCATTGGGATTTGCGTTTCAGGGTGTGGCATCGAAGCTCTGTTTTCGTGACAAGTCTCAGCTGAAATGGCGATTTTGGTGGATGGGAGTGTGCCCTGAACGGGTCGAAATCATTCCAAACGTGTGGCGTGGTGCAGATTTTGTTGAAGCTCACACGCGATGATATTGTCACTTTTCGTGGCAGGCGCAGGACTTCGTGCGGGCTTTGAAGCGTGGAAGTGCGATTCTCGTGGCAGGCGCAGGGAATCGTGAGGTTGCGAGGTGTGAGGGAGGTGACATTTTGTGGCAGGCGCAGTACTTTGCGCGCGTTAGACGTGTGGATGGGGAAAGATTCGTGGCAGGCGCAGGGAATCGTGAGGTTGTGAGTTGTGGTAGAGGTGAATGTCGCTGTCCCATTGGGATTGGCGTGCGAGCGGATGTTGTTTGGAGGGGCTGGAATCGCGAAACTGCTTGGCAGGGCTGCGTGATGTGTGTGCTCCGATGGGTGTTTCCGCTTGACTTTTGGAGGAAGTCTCGTACGAAACGCTCGTTTTGCAGACTTTGACGTGTGAGTTTTTGAGGAAGTCTCGTACGAAACGCTCGTTTTGGAGACTTGACGCGCAACCCTCTGCGGAGATCGTGCGTGTCGAGTGTGCGAAATGCAGGCGAGAGTGCGATTTGCCCCATGCGCGCGCAAACCCTCTGCGGAGATCGTGCGTGTCGAGTGCGCGAAATGCAGGCGAGAGTGCGATTTGTCCCATGCGCGCGCAACCCTCTGCGGAGATCGTGCGTGTCGAGTGCGCGAAATGCAGGCGGGAGTGCGATTTGTCCCATGCGCGCGCAACCCTCTGCAGAGATCGTGCGTGTCGAGCGCGCGAAACGCAGGCGAGAGTGCGATTTGTCCGGTGCCCGCGCAACCCTCTGCGGAGATCGTGCGTGTCGAGCGCGCGAAATGCAGGCGAGCACTGGCGACTTTGTAGTACAACTTTAGTACGCGGGGTATCTGGGGAGCTGGAAGATGAGAACTGGTGACTTGGTAGTACAACTTTAGTACGCGGAGCAATCTGTGGAGCTGGAAGCTGAGAACTGGCGACTTTGTAGTACAACCTGAGTACGCGGAGCAATCTGTGGAGCTGGCAGCTGAGAACTGGCGACCTTGTAGTACAACTGTAGTACGTGGAGTATCTGGGGAGCTGGAAGCTGAGAACTGGCGACCTTGTAGTACAACTTTAGTACGCGGAGTATCTGGGGAGCTGGAAGAGAGTCCCACAAGAGTGTCCCGCAACAGTGTCCCACTAGAGTGTTTCAAAAGAGTGTCCCTTAAGAGTGTCCTACAGGAGAATCCCAGAAGAGTGTCCTACAAGAGTGTCCCACAAGAGTGTCCCACAAGATCCCACAAGAGTATCCTACAAGAGTGTCCCACCAGAGTGTCCCACAGCGTGTCCCACAAGAGTGCCCCACAAGAGTCTCCTACAAGAGTGACCCGCAAGAGTGAGAGTGTCCCACAAGAGTGTCCCACAAGAGTTTGCTACAAGAGTGTCACACAAGAGTGTCCCACAAGAGTGTCCCACAAGAGTGTCCTACAAGAGTGTCCTACAAGAGTGTCCCACAAGAGTGTCCCACAAGAGTGTCCCACAAGAGTGTCCCACAAGAGTGTCCTACAAGACTGTCCCACAAGAGTGTTCTACAAGAGTGTCCCACAAGAGTGCGCCACAAGAGTGTCCCACAAGAGTGTCCCGCAACAGTGTCGCTCAAGAGTGTCTCACAAGAGTGTCCCTTAAGAGTGTCCCTTAAGAGTGTTCGACAAGAGTATCCCACAAGAGTGTCCTACAAGAGTGTCCCACAAGAGTGTCCTAGAAGAGTGTCCCACAAGAGTTTCCTAAGAGTGTCCCACAAGAGTGTGCTGCAAGTGACCCACAAGAGTGTCCCACAAAATTATCTCACAAGAGTGTCCCACAAGAGTGTCCTACAAGAGTGTCCCACAAGAGTGTCCTACAAGAGTGTCCCACAAGAGTGTTCCACAAGGGTGTCCTATAATGTCCCACAAGAGTGTCCCACAAGAGTTTCCGACAAGAGTGTCCTACAAGAGTGTCCCACAAGAGTGTCCTACAAGAGTGTCGTGTAAGAGTGTCCCACAAGAGTGTCCTGCAAGTGACCCACAAGAGTGTCCTACAAGAGTGTCTCACAAGAGTGTCCCACAAGAGTGTCCTACAAGAGTGTCCCACAAGAGTGTCCCACAAGAGTGTCCCACAAGAGTGTCCCACGAGAGTGTCCTATAAGAGTGTCCTACAAGAGTGTCCTACAAGAGTGTCCCCCAAGAGTTTCCTACAAGAGTGGCCCACAAGAGTGTCCTTTGGACATATTAGTTTTTCGATCGTGTTTGCATTCGGGTTCGTGGGTTCCATCTTGTTTTTTTGGAATCATGCTGATTCAAAATAGAAGATTTACAGCTGAGGTCCACACAACTGGTGGGTAAAGCGGGATGGCAATGAGCCAAAATAGGAATAGAAGAGCAGCTAAATCATTGACAACTGCAATGATGATCGCGTAAGCTGTAGATAGAACGCAGGTTCCACAACTGGAAACCAATTTGTTGACATGCTGTCAAACAAAAACGCGATGCAATGACTTTTCAAGCCATAGTACGACCTTGCTGGTCACAAGTGGAAGTCAAAAGCTTCCACTGAATAGAGGTAGCTGGAAAATACCTAATGAGCTGGAACTACCGGAGGATCAAAGTATCCTCTCACTGAGCTTATGACTAGAAGAGCTGAATCAAGTAGTGGGTGGTCATCAATCAATTGCAATTCACGCAATACGCCGCTCGCTGAGCTGAGTTCCGCTGGAAGCACGGCCGAGTTCGGCTCAAAAAGGATTGCCCACAGGGGGGCTGGAGCTGCAGCAGGGGAGCTGCTTGACACTGGAATCTCTATCGCGGCTGCTTGGGCCTGGACATACACCAGTCCGTAGTGGTTGATATAGGCCTCGAGAGCCACCCACAGGTCGGCTATAGGGCGGGTAAGGTGAGAGAGGCCTGACGCATGCAGAATTGATCTGCAAGATTCACGCAATAGTTCCAATCTATCCAACGCTGTGGGGTTTATGAAGTCCGTCCGTGGAGGTGCAATAAGTCAGAAGCACAGCGAGGAGATCCATGGTAGGGAATCGAGGTACAGAGGACGAGATAGCCGATTTAGCTTGAGGCTAAGTAGAGGAAAGAAAGCAATACAAAAGTTAAACAACATCTGAAGCATGCCAAAGTGCATGAGAAGCTTGTATGACTAGCATGTTAACTGTCATATGCAGACTGAAAGAAATGAGAGCGTACGCCACTAAAAACCAGTTTTTTTACTCCAACACGTGAAGTGCTGCAAGACACGCTTTGTGTTTATATATTTGAACTGCCTGAGGAAGTTCCTCTGACACCTGAGATCCCGGAACGATACGCGCGCCACACTTCGGGCGATAGGCACTGCCTCGAAAGTCCAATCCAGGTTGGGTTGTCCATGCTGCCACATGGACTAGCTTGGGGGTAATGATGAATAAAGCAAGCTCATCAAGCTCCGGGTCTGGGATGTGATTAGCACGTGGGGAATCAATGGGACTTTCTACGATTTCAATCGGATCGACGGTGGGTGGAGGCGCATGTGAAAGCAAAATGCGAAAATGATGCAAATTCATCTTAGAGATGTCAAACGGAGCGTTCTTGACCAATAAGGTCACATCTGGTTCAATGACCGGACACTGGGCTCCCCGATGTAGCGGGGTGGATGGACGAAAGCCGGGCTCAATGATCTGAGTGCGAATAGTGGATTGCAGATCAAGCGGTGCATGAACTGAGTCTCGTCCATACAAGTTGACACTACCCTTGAGGGATGGCTTGTGGTGACCTTGTAATGCGCGACTGCGTGAGTCTAAATTCAATTGACATGCCCATGACAACATAGTTGCTTTGGCTGAATGCAAGGTATACTCTAATGAGCATGACCGAAGTACATCGATGTGATTGAGATACCTTCGCATGGTCTGGGCGTAAGACATTGGTTCCACAATAGCACCTGAGTCGTCCAGGCTCGGAAAAAGATGATCTGGAACAAAATTGGGTCCATAAACGGTGATTGAAGCATCCCAAACTTCATTCAACGCTTCAAGCCATTTCAATAACCAACTAGTTTGCGGGGTTTCCGCAATCAATCCAAGGCATTGAACTGCAAAAGGATAACCTGATTTGCTTGATTTGGCCTGAAAACATGCAGCTCTCAGAGAGAGGTTATCTAGTATCAACTTGTTCCAATGCACATGCTGAGCATCATTGAAACGAAGGGAGGCCCAAATGCACACTAACAGCGAACCTTTGAATACGCGCTCACGAAGAGAACTACTGCCTTCGAGTAACGAAAGTTCAAGGTCATGGACGATATACAGGGGCAAGGGAAAGCTTTCGTGCGCTTCTTTGGATGAAAACGACAAACTACTAAAAATTGGCGAGTAAAGATCTATCATTTGGAGTTGAAGGACTTTAGAAGTCCAGCGGATAGCCTTCAAGGTATTAAGGCTGATTAACGGCGACAACTGCAACGAATCTGAGTCCGGGTCTGTCTCTGACCACTCCGAATGCATCAAGCGGAGGACGTCAACCAATTGGATGGTTGTGCAAGTGTTCAAATCCAATTCTAGATCTACAAGCCATTGAATTAGATTCAATACTGAAATGCAATAACGCTTGATAGTACTTGGACTAAATTGCCGAATCAAAAGAGCAGTCATGTCCGAACGCAGTAACAGAGATTGATCACTACCAAACAGGTTGCTAAATTGGCAACAATGATGACAAACTTGTTCAAACAAGGATTCAGCAAGCCTTCTTTGTTTAATCTCATGAGCTTGTTGCAAAGCGGGCTGAGCGCTCGAACGTTTGGCTTGGTGGTCCAAGCCTCGTTGACCAGGGCAGGTCTGATTGTTGAAGGATATGGCTGACTCCGACGATGGTTATGAAAAACTGGTGGTGGAAGGGGAGCGAAATCGGAAAAGTTCTGAATTCTCCTTGGAGAATACTGCGGTGCTGCCAACGGACACGGATTCGGAGTCGGACCAAGTGTCGGTCGGATTTGACTTGGTATGGAAACATCATCCAAACGGTGCGGCGCAAGTTCACGACTATGAGGAGGCATGTTGGGACAAGCTTTCGGACGGGGCGGATCAAACTGAGGACCCCGGGAATGCTTCAAACGAAAAGCAGGTTCCATTGCTCGTCCCAAAACAGCTGCGGTGTCTCGATGGCAACAAATTAAGAAATGTCAACACTATGAACCGATGAAGTCATGCCTAGAAGGAAGTGTGAAGCTTATCACCACCAACACAAGCAAAAGTAGAAAGTAAAATGAGAAGTGGATATCATGTAATGCTTTAGTACAATATTCAGCCATGCCATTGTCACCGTTCGCAGGTGGGTTGACTGGCTGAACATTGTACTCTAGAACCAAAATGGCACACAGAACATGAAACATCACAAAACAACATGTGAAGATCACATCGTACATTCGATCGACTCGAGGAGTTTGAAAATTCGGTTGCCGAGTACTTGTCAAAGGTCAGTCAGATCGCCACATTTGGATGTGAACTTGACTCTATCAATCCAAACACCCTTACGGTTATCTGTGACCCCATCGGGGACACCCTGCACGAGTGCAATCGGTTCACTCTCGTAGTCCGAAAATGCTTAGTCAGTGTGGAACACACAGGACAGATACGGCAGAGGTACCCCGGAGCCATACGCATCCCTGCAGACGACACTGGTTTCGTCCTAGATAATGCCTTCTACTCAGTTCCGCGTTTGCGACATGTCCTGGTAGACGCTGGCATCCACACCATAGGAGCCTCAGCCTGGCAGAGCTGTCAACAACTCCAAATTGTCAAGCTGCCTAACTCCGTAGTCTGCCTCAAAGACGGTGTCTTCCAAGGGTGCTACGCACTCACGGACATCATGGTCCCAGGGTGTATCCAATTTTGGACGTAGGGTCTTTGCAGAATGCTGCTCGCTGTGTCATATCGGAAGTAATGACAAAGCAACAAATGAGTTCGCTCCAGGAGCCCAAATCTCCCCCTATGCTTTTGAGAGCTGCTTGGCGCTCTCGCATGTCAATTTTGAGCAGATGGGAGAGTCCGCCTCTGTGTTTCGACGGTACATCCCAGAGGGAAGCTTCTGTGGGTCAGGTATTGAGCAATTAAAGCTCCCACTAGACTTCAATTTCTTAGGACCGATTGCTTGCGAGAATTGCAAACACCTGGCCCTCGTCGACTTGTCTAGTACGGAAATAACTGCAATATGGGGGTCTACTTTCTCGCACTGTGTGAACCTAGTGCATATATGGTTCCCACTCAAGTTGAGGCGCATTGGCAAAGAAGCCTTCATGTTTTGTAACTCTCTTCAAGAAGTGTATGCCCCACCTGCGTTGCAATATATAGCCCACCGAGCCTTCTTCGATTGTGAACAACTTACACAACTTATCAAGATGGACGACAAAACCACTTGGCGAGGGCCTTACTTGGAAAGCAATACATTTGCACTGTGAGCCAAGTTCCGCCGCCCGACGTGGATCAACACGCTTCCACCGGACGGAGATGATAGTGATGCCTTTGATGAGGAATCGCATAAAGGCGTACACTAGCTGCCGACTCCCAGGCGGGCACCTCAGTGTCAGTCCTGCTGGTAGGGCAGGACTCCGCTGCCTTCACGGAAGCACAGCACTAAGGAGGACAGGTTAGTTAGCCAGATCCCAGGCGGACACCTCAGTGTCTGTCCTGGATGGGTACATAGTAGGGGAAGCTGTTTGGAGCACCGTCGCATTGTCGCTGTTTGTCTCCTCCCCTCCCCCCGGGGGGGGGAGCTACTGCTGTCCCAAAGCTCTGTCAACATTTCGTAAGTCAACAGGCAACGCTGCTGTCCTAATCCAATCGCTTGGCGCAATAGGATGATACCGCAGTGGTTTTCCGTTGTGCGCCTGTCCACTTTCCCACAAGCATACAGGGACCCGGCAACAGAATCAAGCAAGCCTCTCGCCAGCCTCAATGGAAAGCAAACAGTGTGTACAGCTCTGCTTCTGTGAGTAAGGCCAGGTGCCTAGCGCTATTTTAAGTGCGCTAGGCCACCATGTCATCTTGCAATATTGCCTTTCGGTTGCCTTTCGAGTGTCCTTCGATCATCAATGTCCTGATGTACTGAGAGGCCCTTTGCTAATTCGTGGCCCCATGTCTCACCCTCATCTTTTTGTCTCACCTTCGCATGACGTACCTGGGTTGCTAATTCCCAGGAAGTTTCCCGGTGTGTGGTTCTGTTGTTTGGTTTGTGTTTTGGTGGTTGCCTTCTGTTTTGGTTCGGTTGTCTCTTTCCTGGCTGGTAACTCACTTATCCGTAGCACAAGATGACCTGTGCAACCTCTGCACACATGGCGTCTCCACCCGTGCAAAAAAAAACTCGGGATCACTCTTTTTGTGTTTGTAGGGCTCCAGATGGCTCTGGAATGGTCTAAATACTCTTCTTGGATTTGGTTCTTGTGTTCGCAAGTTTCACGCGTCGCACTACAAGATGAAAGTGCGTATTGTTCCGCAGCATCCTGATCGGGTCTGCCAGAGCTTCCTGGGTGTGTGGATGTGGAAGGTCTAGTTCACAGTAAGGATTCCAAAGAAGGTCTTCTAGCGTTTCCCAACCATGATGGTCTCTCACTAGAACTGGGACCGCGTGTTGTTTCCTGCCAGGGTGGTGAGAGTAAGGCAATTGGGGATGCCATCTGCTAATTCTTCTCCGGGACTTGGGCGCGGTCGGCCACACGTCCACAGCATCAAGCGAGATATGTCAGTGCTGCGAGCCAACAAACTTGAGCCAAAGGGCGGACCACGCTGCGAAGTAGACCGCGACTGGAGACTTCGGTTGGGGCAGCTCCGCCCCTAGTGGTTGCTTCTCCGGAAACTTTTTTTTGCACGAGTGGAGACGCCATGTGTGCGGTGTGCACAGGTCATCTTAGCTGATGGTTGAAACTCCGCGTACTCAGAAACCAAAACCAAAAAGAACAACAAAGCCACCCAACAAGACAACAAAACCAAAACACAAGAAACGCACGAGAACAACGGAGTTTCGTCTCTGTACATGGAAGGTGAAACACGGTGAAACGGGAACAGCGGCAATTTGCTACCTGGACCACGAATTCTAAGTCAAGCTGCTGTCGATTTGCATACGAGGAGGCATTGTGCGAAAGGGCTGTGCGCAGACAGGCCAAACCACAAGCACTTGCTGGCTAGCGCAAGTGCTCAAGCTATCTTGCAACTTCTAACTGTGAGCTATGCCGGAGAAGTTCCCCAGGGGTGCAACTAGCTGAGACTTGATGGTCACAGAGCAATAGAGGTCAGGCCTTGGAAAACAGCTTTGCCCTGGTCGGGAACGCAACACATGCGCAGTTTGCTATCTTGGCTGGATAGCAATCCGATCCATCAAACGCGCCTCCTTCACGCACGGCCCTTGGCCCCCCCCAAAGCTTCGCATTACTTGCACCTCCTGAATTGCAGTATGCGTGCGCTGTAAAGACAGCATACCACCATCTCACCAATCCTGGTATGACCCCAGGAAGCGTTAAGCATAACATGCCCTCCCCAAGCCTTGCGCTGCTTGCACCTCCTGGAGTGAATGATCACGTAGAACATAAAGGGTACAACAACATTCACGCGCGCTCGGGTGGAGACAGCATGCGAGATTGCTTGTTATTAGTGATGGCGACACGTCTATTCTGGGGCTTGTGAGTGGTTGCGTCGCGACTACGACTAAGAGCGCGCGTCAACTAGCAGTGGATGAAAACACTGGCGGCAACCAGCGTCGATAGCGCCGTGACACGAGAGTGCCTTGGACCCGGGACTCACGTTACTCCATTTCATTCTAGGAGAAAGACTTGTCACAGGAAATGACAACCACCACTGGAATAGGCCCAAGAAGTGTACGCGTGACATGGCCCCCCCCAAGCCTTGTATTGCTTACACCTCCCGGATAGAAGTGGTTGCATCACCAGAAATAAGAGTACAAGGAGTGGCAAGCATAACGTCAACCCCCAAGCTGAAGCTTTGTATTACTTGCACATCCCGAATTAGAAATCGTCAAAGTGAGAACGCCTCAGCAGCACACGAATTTCACAAGAAAACAATCCGCCAGAAAGCAAAACAGGCAGGACGCCACTTATCGACTTATTGACTTTGTGAACTAGCATGCCCGCCACAAGAAGGGCAAGCAAACCGAAGCTGATCTACAAACCTGCTTTCTTAAAGAGTGGAAGCGATAGTGTCAACAAACCCGTGTTAAGCATGGCTTGACTTCCCAAGCCTGGCGTGACTTGCTCCTCATGGACAACAGGCTAGGCCTTGTCAATAGTTTGACATCTGGCCCTCTTGCCAGGCATTTTTATAAAAACGAAAGCTTGGTTCAAATACATTATTGCGTCGATGAAAGTCATGGCCGCCAATGGAGGCATTAGTGATTCCCCGATCACGTCCTTCTCGACATGGGAAGTTGGCCACGAGATCCTGGTATGAACACAGGAAGCGTTAAGCATAACGTGGCTCTCCCTAAACCTTGCGTTACTTACACCTCCTGGAGGTAATAATCGGGTAGAACATCAAAGGTACGACAACATCCACACGTTTGCGCTTTGTCTGTCAAGACGAGATGCCTTATTGCTCTCGGTCTACTTGGCTTCTGCGTGGGTCAACAGTCCTCTTGCTCACGATCTCCGTCATATCTTTTCTTATCACGAGGGAGGAGGTTGATCCACGCTGGGGGGACAAAACAAAAGCATTGTTCATAGGCGTTATGTTCTGCGTCTGGCCCTCTCGTGGCCTTTTTGCCAAACTCTGGAGGCCGTGTGAGCCAAAATGAGAGATGGTGAAACAGGGGCGATGAATTCAGCTGGCAATCAGTTTATCTTCGCTGCGATGAAGTGCAGGGTTTCATTTCTTGCGCCAGTTTTGCTTTCTGGATCCTGAGCATCCTGAAGCAGGGCTCAATGTGCGAAGGGTCTTTGAGAAAGCATCATGAAGACTTGGATGCACCTTACAGACTGCGACGAGCTCATGCATTCTTGGACATCCAGAAACGTGTGACGCTGTGGCGCTCGACAGCTGCACAAGGCATCCCTGCCAGGGTTCACAAGGTCACAGAACTACACGGCCAAGCTCAGCTTGGGCAATCATGTCGGCGGCGGTTGCCAGCCCCAACTGGAGCTGCCAAAAGTTTCTGCCAACGGTGTCTGCGCCTTTTTGGCCGGTGTTCGGCACGCGTCGGTGAGCAGTAGATGATTGGCGACCAGGTGAGAACCTCAGTTCGTCGCCTGGCATGAGTCTGCACTCAGCCAATCTTGTACAAAGTGGACACAAAGTACCATGCTTGGTTTTTCAATATTTCACTGTGTTTCACAAGGGCCATGCATGTCAGTGGATAGCGACCCAAGAATGACAGTTCTGTGCATTTTACTTTGCGTTTCGCACACCTTTCACGCTCCTGCTTGCCACTAGTTCAGGAGCCCACCGAACGGGTATGCGTCTCCCTCGGTTGCAGGGCGCCGTTGTGAGCGTTCGCATGGATGTCCTACACTGAAATTGCACACTGTCGGCCACAGTCGCCTCAGTTGGTGCAACTGCGTGAACGTTTTCCAATTTTTTTTGCACGGGTGGAGGCGCTGTGTGTGCCGAGAGGCACAAGTCACCTAGAACGAATTAAATGGAGAAGATACGAGCTAGGGAACGGGAAGAGCCAAAACCACGCAAAAACCAACCAAAACACACAACTGCGTGGAATGTTTTCCAAGGCCTGCAATTGAAAAAGACTGGGACAGCTGCAGTTTGCAAGCACCAGCAGATACAGTCAACCGCTTGCAATTGGCCAGTGTGCTTACAAAACCCAAACCTTGCAGAGGCAGACTTGTCCCTTGGCACACCTAGAACATACTTAGATACTTGGAGTAGCCAGCATGGTTTGCAACACGCCAATGGCTTTCTGCGTCAACCTGAAAACTTTTTTCTACGAGCGCAGACGTCATGCAGCGGTGTGCCCGCAGGTCATCGTGGAAGGACAGGAAACACAACACAATGATGAAAAAAGAACACAAACAAGACCACAACCGAAAACCCCAAAAAGCAACCCTAACGACAGTCCAGAACCCAAACGGAACCAACGCCATCAAAAAAGGGACGGATGCAAAAACAGACACTGCAAAATTATTTCTGGGGGCCTGAATTCGCTACGAAAGGCAAAATGCATTTGACCATGGATGTTTGCTTTGGAGGGCCAATCAAATGTGGTCTTTGCTGTTGGCAAGGGGGAAATCGCCCTAGCTTTGGTACGTGGCACTCGGAGCATTTTGACTGTCTACGAAGTGCCAAGAAACGGTCATCAGCATACAGACCCCGGCCAAGGAGTCAGAAGTTGCAAGGTACGGCAAGCCGTGGAAAATTGCCTCTTTGCAACACAACCTGTGCTTTTGAGCACACACTTGAGCACACTTGAGCATCTCGGCACTCACTGCCCGTAAGAAGGAAGTTTGGTCTCCTGATCCTCAGGACCTGAGCGATGACAGAAGCAAATTCAATGCCCCGTTTCATCTTTATTTCAAGACAGTTGCTTCGGCTCTGACAGTCCTGATGAGATACGAGCCCGGTTTTTTCTGTTTGGCGGTTTTTAAATTTTTTGTTGGTGTGTGTTGGTTGGTTTTGTGTGGTTTGACTCTTTCCGTTCCCTGGCTCGTATCTTCTCCCCCTATTTAATTCATTCTAGTGATTTGTGCCTCTCAGCACACAGTGCCTCCACCCGCGCAAAAAAATCTTTGTTGCGCAACCTATACAACCGATTGCGTATCCGAAGTGGAGAGGCTGATCGTAAGTGTGGCAGTAGAAGGCATCGCAACATACACCATTGTCTTCAAGAACTGCAGTGTTATCCTGCCATCTCAAGAACAACTTGAGGGTTGCCCTATCCATCATGTTCCGCTAGCCGTTCATGTCCCTATGAACCCAGAAGAAATCGTCCCAGAAGGGGCCTTTGCAGGGGTTCCACGTCTGAGACACGTCAGTGTAGAGTCAGGCATCAGGCTCATTGGAGCAGAGGCTTGGCAAAATTGCCGACAGCTCCGCATTGTCAAACTGCCGGCCACTGTTGTAGGCATTTCCGATAACGTCTTCCGTGACTGCAAACTACTAAACAGTGTCTTGGCTCCGGGTCGTCGAGATTTTGGACACAAAGCCTTTGCGGAATGCTGTTCCTTGCAATGGGTGTATGCATCGGAAGGGGTTGCAAATATGTTCAACAGCGAAGCCAAGTTCTGGCAATACCTCTTTCAAGGGTGTATTAACCTTGCTGAGTTGACCCTGAGTGAGCTTCCATCCCCCCGAGGGTCAGCACTGCAAGCTAGGACCAGTGAGCCAGCACCGGTCTTGGCTCTACGGGAATCACCGCACTCGCTCTCACAAAGCATTTTGTAGCTATTGGAGCGCATGCGTGCGACAGTTGCCGACTGCTTAAGAGTGCAGACCTTTGCAACACCAATGTTGAGGAAATTCCGGAATTCACCTTTGTGCACTGCACTAGCCTCAGAGAAGTTCTCCTTCCGACTACTCTCCATGCAATCCGAGTTAAAGCCTTTATGAACTGTGCAGTCCTAGTTGAGCTTGCCATCCCGCCCTCACTAATATACATTGGAAGTGGGGCTTTCTTGGATTGCACTGCTTAAGAGGCTTGCCAAAATGCCAGGAAGGCACAAATGGCGAGGAGTCTATGCTGAAGAAAATGCTTTCGCCATTTGTCCTGCTATGAGACGGCCACCCTGGCTGCATATGATCCCGGACATGGGATATACCCCTGGTCTTGGATGAAAATAAGCCTTTCTGGCCACAGCTGTCGCGGTCTCACAGTCACTCATTAAGAGTCTGGGCGCACGCCTCAGCGCGAGTCCAGGGTAGGCCAGAAGACATACCAGGCCAAATTCCATAGTGGAGCTGAGGATCATCGCGAAACAAGCCTTCCTTCAGAGTACCCTTCCATAGGAGGTTCCATCCCTGCGTACTATGGCGCTATGCGCTCTTGCAGGCAGCACGCACTTTCGAGCAAGGTGCAAGCAATGAAAAAACAACACACAGCGAAGGACATGTGTACTTGACAAAGGTGGGGAACCCGCCTCGTCCAGGCAGCGCCGAGAGCTGTCGGCAGATGCCAGTGATCAAAGGGAAGAAGACTCTCCAGACCTGCAAAGACCAGCAATGTGTTCGCAGCTGGAATGGTGGATAAGCACACCGCCAGCAGGTTACGGCAAGTGAGATGCGCAAACACTAAGTAGGATCACCGACGTCTTTTTGCCATTCGCAACGCTGTGAGCCAATGGGAATGAGAGCCTTAGTTCCTCGTTCCTAACAGGCGGGTGGAAGTGGCAATGGAGGATGCCCAGGGGGAACCTTAGTTCCCTTTGTTGATGTCCGAGATTTCCAATCTTGTACAAAGAGGTACAGATGCCATGCTAGGAAAGTCCAAAGTTTCACCTGTTTCACACGGGACTTGCACGCAGCAGATCACTTTTTGCAATGACGCAGCACTTCACGGATTTAGGAGACACCCCGTTTTGGCACCTTTGTGTGCCGAAGGGTGCTGAGTTGACCTTCCTGCGCCAGCAGCAAAACACGCTCTCGACGATGCAAAGTGGTGTGACTTCATCTCGTCTTCGTACATTGACCCAACGGTGGGGCCCCCCCGATGCAGCAAGAATAAAGAATTTGTTTTGATGCTACGTGGGAACGCTACCTGAGTTTCCATTTTGCTTTTGCAAAAATGAATTATAGCCAGAGTGGAGGCCTATCTCACTGAGAATTGCCCTCCGACATTTCATTGTAGAGGCCGGTCTTCCGTCCCGGCTCACCAAGACCGTTATGAGATCAGCCTCGAGTTGGTTACCATAGCAGGTACGGTATATGCAATGCAAGCAGACCTCTCCCATTATGAGGATGTGGCAGAGCTTGAAGACGACATTCTTTGCTTTCTGCCGACAGTCTCTGATTTAGAGGTCTTCGGCTGTGAACTGGAGTTGCTCAGCCTTCACACGCAGCAACCCCTGCCAGAGGCATTTCGCACTGTGCTCCTGCAACGACCGCAGCTCCAAATTGTAGTTCGTCCCTGCATGGTAGATGGGCATTCCATCTGGCAGTTCCAGGACGACGGCAAGGAAAGCTACCCCAAAGCTGTTCGTGTCCCGGCCAACCCGCGAGGGGAAATTGCCGACAGAGCATTTTATGCTGCACCCTCGCTCCGGCGCGTAGAAGTGGCAACTGGCATTCAACATGTAGGAATTGCGGCCTGGCAGACGTGTCAGCAACTACAAATTGTCAAGCTTCCACCCTCGGTCATAAGTCTGGCGGAAGGGACTTTCCAAGGGTGCTATGCGCTGCGAGAGGTGGCCGCTCCAGGGTGTGTCCAATACGGTCCAAGGGTGTTTGCGGAGCGCTGCTCCCTAGGTCGAGTTGGGGCCAGTCATGAAACAGAGGACAGCAACGTCCTGGCACCAGGGGCACAGCTAGGCAAATATGCCTTCGAGAGTTGCCTCACGCTTACAACCATCACCTTTGACATGGACCATACTAACAAACCTCGAGCGCTGCCTGAGGGGGCATTCTGCGGCGCAGGCATTGAACAGCTCTGCTTACCGAGTGACTTCCGCAATATCGGGCCGCGGGCCTGTGAGAATTGCAAAAGCCTTGTGGAGGTCAACCTCATGGGCACAGAGATCACAGCCCTACTCTCTTCCACATTTGCCCACTGTGTAGCCTTAAACTGTATATGGCTCCCGCCACGACTCACACAAATTGGCAAAGAAGTTTTCCTTAATTGTGTGGTACTGCAAGAAGTTGTCATCCCGACGGAGCTCAGTGACATAGGCAACCGTGCATTCTGTGGGTGTGAGCAACTGCAACGATTTACCCCCCTGGATTGGGGTGACATTGAACAGTGGGCGCAGGCAGAGCACAATGCCTTCTTTATGTGTGACAAGTTTGAAAAACCCCAGTGGGTGGAGCTGCTCCCCGCGGAAGGACCTGATTCGGATGCTTTTGACGAGGAACTCTACCACGAATACTCCAACTATCATGCCAGTCCATGAGAGACTCTAGGTGGGTGCCTTAGCATCTGTCTTCAGGAAACATCCCTGGCCTTGGGAACAGCCCACAAGCAGACCCAGACACTTTTGGCTCAAACAATCATTGCAAATAGCCTGCCGCACATGGAGCTTGACGATTCATCCATGATTAGCACTCCCCCTGAGAAGGAGCCGGTCATGGAATGCTCCCTGCTGCTGACCACGCTTTCGGGAGAGACTTTTCAGGTCTCTCTCAGTGTTGCAAAGTTTGACCGCTTTGAGGATCTAGAGGACCAGGTCATGGACTATCTCGTTTCTGTTACTGATCTCAAAGTATTTGGGTGCTCCATTGACTTGTTACAAACTGCCACACAGACTTACCTAGAGGACCCAATCTGGGACAAGCTACAGCAAGGCATGGCATACACCATTGTCTTTCGGAACTGCAGTATAATTCAGCCATCTCAAGAACAATTTGAGGATTGCCCTATCCATCACATTCCGCTAGCAGTTCATGTCCCCATGAACCCAGAAGAAATTGTCCCAGAAGGGGCCTTTGCAGGGGTTCCACGCCTGAGACACGTCAGTGTAGAGTCAGGCATCAGGCTCATTGGAGCAGAGGCTTGGCAAAACTGCCGACAGCTCCGCATGGTCAAACTGCCGGCCACGGTTGCAGGCATTTCCGATAACGTCTTCCGTGACTGCAAACTACTAAACAGCGTCTTGGCCCCGGGTTGTCGAGCTTTGGGTACAAAGCCTTTGCGGAATGTTGTTCCTTGCAATGGGTGTATGCATCGGAAGGGATTGCAAATATGTTCAACAGCGAAGCCAAGTTTGGGCAATACCTCTTTCAAGGGTGTATTAACCTTGCTGAGTTTACCTTAAGTGAGCTTCCATCCCCCCGAGGGTCAGCACTGCAAGCTCTCCTCCAGCATTTCAGTATCAGCTGGTCGTGCGCAGGAGGACGCTGGACGATTGCTAAGGCAGTCGCCCGCTTCCTCCCCTGGATTGGCTTCCCCTTCTTTGTCTCCCATGGGGGAGTCAGCTCTTCTAGGACCGGTGAGTTGTCACCGGGCTGTCTTAGCTCTTGCGACAAAGCATTTTGTAGCTATCGGAGCGCATGCATGCGACAGTTGCCGACTGCTTAAGAGTGTCGACCTTTGCAACAATGTTGAGAAAATTCCGGAATTCGCCTTTGTGCACTGCACCAGTCTCAGAGAAGTCCTCCTTCCGACTCTCCATACAAACCGAGTTAATTGCACTGTCTTTAGTGGGCTTGCCAAGATGGGTGCACCCCTGGTCTTGGATGAAAACAAGCCTTTCTGGCCGCAGCAAGCGCGGTCTCGCAGTTGCTCGTCAAAAGTCTGGGCACGCGCCTTAGCGTGAGTCCAGAGTAGGCCAGAAGTCACACTAGGACAAATTCCATAGGGGAGCTGTGAAACATCGCAATTGTACCCTTCCATAGGAGGTTCCACCCATACGTACCATGGCGAGATGCCCGCACTTTGGAGCTAGGGGCAAGCAAAGGAAAAAACTGCACGTCGCAAAGGACATGTGTCCCTGAATGAACTGGATAACCTGTCCAGTCCAAGCAGCGCTGAGAGCTGTCGACAGATGCCAGTGATCACGGGGAAGAAAACTGTTCAGACCTGCCAGAACCAGACTGCTAATGGCGGCTGGAATGAGAGACAAGCAAACCGACAGCGGAGTTCGGCAAGCAAGATGCGCAAGCACTGAGTAGGATGACCGACCTCTTCTCGCCATTCGCAACGCTGTGAGCCAACAGGAATGAGAGCCTCAGCTCCTCGTTCCCAAGATAGAGAGTGGCAATGGAGGATGCCGGGAACCTTAGTTCCCTTTGTTGATGTCCGACATTTCCAATTTTGTACAAAGAGGCACAGATACCATGCTAGGATTGTCCAAAGTTTCGCCTGTTTCACACGGGCCTTTGCACGCAGCCGATCACCTTTTGCAATGGTGCAGCACTTCACGGATCTAGAAGACAACCCCTTTTTGTTTGTTATTTGGCACCCTTGAGTGCTAAAGGGTGCTGAGTTGACCTCTCTTCGGGGAGGTGTGCCCTTTCGCACCCTCACCTGCAGGCTTTCGTCGTTTGCTGTGGCCGCCACTGATTGATCACCACTGGTGACATGCCACTGGACTGGGTTGCGCCACAAGAAAGGTCTTTTCCACGGCATGCTGCACAGCTACGCCACTCCATTTGACATGGATGCAACCGACGTTGAAGCATTGCAACACTCCTGACCTGCATCGTAACCATGATTTTGCCGCACCGTGGTGTGGCCGCTGGTCACTTGCAATCGTGAAGTAAAATCCCTTTGAAGCCTTTTTGTGACTTTGCTGGAGCACAGACCTGCGCCGATATGCTTTTCGTTCGTGAATTCAGGCCCATTTCTGGTCACTCGTTTTCGTTTCACCCGTTTCACCCAGCACAGAGGAAAGACTTCATGATGGTGGTGGAGACTTGGCCTGTGGGCTTTGGGTTGTTTGGTTTGGGTTGTGTTGGGTGTCCTTGTTCTTTTCTCCACCATCAGACTGTTCTTCCCTCTCTTCAACGATGATCTGGGCACCATGCCCACACGGCGTCCGTACTCGTGGAAAAAAAAATAGAGGCCGGTCTTCCGTCGAAGCGGTGCTTAAGGGGTGGCTTCTGAGGTGGCTTAAAGGGGGCCTTCGGCAGGAGCCTTTAAAAAGAAAGGTAGCGGTCACGCTGCCTGAGTTTCTCATTTTGCTTTAGCAAGAATGAATCATAGCCAGAGTGGAGGCCTATCTCACTGAGAATTGCCCTCCGACATTTCATTTTAGAGGCCCCCGCCGTGGCAGGAAATAATTGGTATGATGCCATCGAACTCTCGTGGATGATTCTTGGGCTTCAAGCCAGCAGAGGTGAAGGGGGGCTCTGGATATCGGCCAAAAGAAGAGGGGGCTGAAGACAACCCATTGATCGTAGTGGGAGTTCACACCAAAGACAGTGTTTATGATCGATACCCCCGCATGCCGACTACTTCCTGGGCCGAAAGAGCATACTCTAGTGGAGCCCTTGACCCGTCTTTGGGACAAGCCTTCGCTTTCCCCTCCCTGTTGCAACTGCGAATGCGCATTGAAGTCCCCAGGTGGAGAGATCTGGCAACAGCCAGATATCCCGCAGCTGATCTGCCAGCAGAAGAAGACTCTGCCTCAGACGACACCGGGTCAATAGAACGGTCGCCACGACTTGCTCTCCCAGTGCCGGTGGGAATGGCAGAAACGCAGGCAGACGAAGCAGACGAAGCCACAGAGGACGAGGACATGAACGCTGAACCCAGCTATGCCTTTGCCAAGGGGTATGGAAGGTTTGGCATAGGCTACACTAGACTAGCAACGGCGCTAGGCAATTTCGAGCAAGGGGACATCGGCGCAGAAAGCGCAGTGGTAGCACAATGGCTGACCTCCGGGCTCAGAATTGCCATGTCCCGCACAGGGTGGAACCTGATATCTACCCGTTTCAGCTTGACTAAGGTCCCTAGTCCTGTCCTCAGTGAGTACTACTGCAAAGGATATCCTCTCACTCCGAAGATGGCAGATCGTCCTTACAACCAATATGGCACGGTTCACTACTCCGAAGATAAATGGGATCAGCTCTGTGGGTGGCTCACTGGGAACCCCACGTTCAGGCTCCAACTCGCGCGCCATAAGAAGGCACTTAGGGATCACATGGGCTACAGTGAGGAAACCACCGATCCAAGCAATAAAGCTCGCCGCACTGACCCCCCTAAGGAAGCGGAAAGTTCCTCAACTACAGCAAGGTCTTCCTGGCACCGCAAGCCTCCCCCCCCGCCTTCGCCCTCAGGGTGGTCCTATGGGTGGTGGCAGTAGTGTAGTCCTCCTCAGGAGTCTCCCCGCACAACAACAGCCTCCGCGTCGCGCAACCTCCGCCATGAGATGGGTGACCTTAGTCACCTTCTCTATTGGGGCTTAGTTGCCACTATGGCCTTGCAAAGGACACACCTCCTGTACCAAAGTTGTTTGGCTCAAGCAAACCAAGCATCTACATAGCAATGCCGCCCCCCCAAGATCGCTATGAGGTTAACCTCGAGTTGGTTACCGTAGCTGGCACGGAATATATGATGCAAGCAAACCTCGCCCATTATGAAGATGTGGCAGAGCTGGAAGACGACATTCTTTGCTTTCTGCCTACAGTCTCTGACTTAGAGGTATTTGGGTGTGAGTTGGAATTGCTCGACCTTCGCGAGCAGCAACCTCTGTCAGAGGCATTCCGCACGGTGCTCCTGCAGCGGCCGCAACTGCAAATACTAGTTCGTCCCTGTATGGTAGAAGGGCATTCCATCTGGCATTTCCAGACCGACGGCAAAGAAGGCTACCCCAAAGCAGTGCGTGTCCCGGCCAACCCGAGAGGGGAAATTGCAGACAGAGCTTTTTACGCAGCACCTTCAATCCGACACGTAGAAGTGGCAACTGGCATCCAACATATAGGAATTGCGGCCTGGCAGAGTTGCCAGCAATTACAGATTGTCAAGCTTCCAACTTCGGTCGTCAGTCTGGCGGAAGGGACTTTCATGGGGTGCTATGTGCTGCGTCAAGTCGCTGCACCAGGGTGTGTCCGCTATGGACAAAGGGTGTTTGCAGAGTGCTGTTCCCTAGGCAGCGTTGGGGTCAAGTGCGAAACAGAGGACAGCAGCGTCCTGGCACCAGGCGCGCAGCTTGGCAGATATGCTTTCGAGAGTTGCCTCACGCTTGCAACTATCACCTTTGACACGGATCGTACGAATAAACCACGAGCACTGCCTGAAGGCGCATTCTGTGGAGCAGGCATTGAGCAGCTGTGCTTGCCGAATGACTTTCACAACATCGGGCCGAGGGCCTGTGAAAACTGTAAAAGTCTAGTGGAAGTCAACCTCATGAGCACAGAGATCACAGCCCTGCTCTCTTCCACCTTTGCCCACTGTGTAGCGTTGCAGTGCATATGGCTTCCACCGCGCCTCATACAGATTGGAAAAGAAGCCTTCCTTAATTGTGTTGCGCTGCAGGAAGTTGTCATCCCGACAGAACTCAGTGACATCGGCAACCGTGCCTTCTGCGGTTGCGAGCAGCTGCAACGGTTTACCCTCCTAGATTGGGGAGACGTTGAACAGTGGGTGCAGGCAGAGCACAATGCTTTTTTTATGTGCGACAAATTTGAAAAACCTCATTGGCTGGAACTGCTCCCCGCGGAAGGACCAGATTCTGATGCCTTTGACGAGGAACTCAGCCACGAATATTGCCAATATCATGCCAGTCCAAGGTAGACTCTACGGAGCTACATTGCCATGAATATTGCCATGCCAACCGCTCTGACAAGGAGCTAAACCATGTGTACCCTTTGTATCATGCCAGGCCATGAGAGGCTCAAGGTAGGTGCCTTAGCATCTGTCTTAAGGAAACATCCCCGGCCGTAGGAACAGCCCATGTGCAGACTGGACACCAGTGGCTCGCACAATGATAGCGAATAGCCTGCTGCAAAAAGAGCTTGACAGTTCATCCATGAGTAGCACTCCCATCGAAAAGGAGCCAGTGATGGAATGCCCCCTGCTGCTGACTACGCTTTCGGGGGTAACCTTTAGGGTCTCTCTCAGTGTCGCCAAGTTCGACCGATTTACAGATTTAGAAGACCAGGTTATGGATATCTGGCCTCGGTCACTGACCTCCAAGTTTTTGGGTGCGTCATTGACTTTTTACACACTACCACGCAAACCTACCTAGAGGACCCAATCTGGGATAAGTTGCAGCAAGGTAGAGAATACACCATAGTCTTTAGGGACTGTAGTGTTATCCTGCCAGAACAAGAACAGCTCGGTGGTTATCCTATTGATCAAGTCCCCTTAGCTGTTCATGTCCCAATGAACTCAGAAGAAACTGTCCCAGAATGGGCCTTTGCAGGTGTGCCACGCTTGCGACACGTTAGCGTCGAGTCAGGGATCAGGCTCATTGGTGCAGAGGCGTGGCAAGATTGTCGGCAACTCTTTTTTTTTTCCACGAGTACGGACGCCGTGTGGGCATGGTGCCCAGGTCATCGTTGAAGGAAGGGAAGAAAAGACAGATGGTGGAGAAAGGAACGAAGACCCCAAAAACCAACACAAAAACCAAACACCCAAGCCCGCAGGCCGACTCCACCATCTTGTAATCTTCCCTATACACTAGGTGAAACGAGTGAAACTGAGACTAGTGACAACTAGTGGGCCTGAATTCGCAAAAGAATCGGACTGCAGCGCAAGGTGTGTTCTTGGAAAGCCGCCTAGAAGGCTTCAAACGGACTTTCCTTACCAAGTGTTGGTGACCAGCGGCCACACCACAGTGTGGCAAAACAAGGTCACTTTGCAGGTCAGGTGTCTCGCAATGCTCCAGCAGTGGTTGTAATCAGGCCAACCGAATGTGCGAAGATCTAAGCAGCAATCCATGGAAAAGACCATACTTGCAGCACAACCCGTTCAACCGATGGCGCATACAAGGCCAGTCACATGCTGCCAGACAGAATTCAATTACGGCGGCAATTCCTAGCGAGAGAAGCCTGCAGCTAAGGGTGAATCGGGCGCCACCTCCCCGTGGGGAGGCAGACCCAACACCCTTCGGCACTCAACGGTGCCAAAAAGGGGATGTCACTTGAGTCTGCGCGGCGCTGTTTAATGGCAAAAGGAGAGAGGTGCGTGCAAGGCCCGTGTGAAACCTGTGAAACATTGAGCTCTCCTAGCATGATATCTGCACCTCTTTGTACAAAATTGGAAATGTCGGACATCAACAGCGGGAACTAAGGTTCCCCCTGGGCGTCCTTCATTGCCACTATCTACCACCCGCCGTGTAGGAACGCAGAACTAAGGTTCTCGCTCCTATCGGCTCACTTCGCAGCGGATGGCGAGAAGAGGTCATGGTTCTACTTGGTGTCTGTGCATTTTGCTTGCCATATATGCCTGGAAATCCTCCTATTCTAATGCTCAAAAACTGGCACTTGGCTCAACTCACTGCTCACGTCGCACTTGCTTCTCTCCTGGCTCTGAAGCATAGCTTCGTTGAGGCTGGTTCTAGATAGTTTGTGTCGCCCAAGGTCGTTTGTGTTATAGGTCATCGAAAGCTATGGTGCCGAAAACTTGCATCTCGGGCCGACCACGACCCGCAGCATTTGACACCTAAACCAGTGACCGACTACTGTGTCTGGCAGGTGGACGATTTGCCGTTGTCGACATCACCGCCACGCCGAGACCCTTCTCTATCCGACAGCCTCTGGGCACTTACTCCATGTACAACGGAAGGCAACTATGGTTAGTGACTCGTGTTGAGGAGTACTGTTTCGCAATTGCTGGCCTACTCCGGACCCGAGCTAAGGCTCGCACCCAGACCCTAACAAAATTGATAGCAGGGCCACGACAGCTGTGGATGGAGGGATGATCCTCTATCCTAAGCCAGGGGTGTAGCCCATGTCTGGGATCATGTGCAGCCAGGGTGGCCATTTCATGGCCGGACAGATGGCAAAAGCATTTTCTTCAGCATAAACCCCATGCCATCTGCGTGTTCCGGGCATTCTGACCAGCCTCCGAAGGGCAGTGCAGTCCAAGAAAGCCCTACTTCCAATATACTTGAGAGCAGGCGGAATGGCCAGCTCAACAAGGGCGGCACAGTTCATAAAGGCTTTAACTCGGATTGTATGGAGGGTTGTCGGTAGGAAGACTTCCCGAAGGCTAGTGCAGTGGGCAAAAGTGAATTCCGGAATTTCTTCAATCATGGTGTTACGGAGGTCAACACTTTTAAGCAGTCGACAACTGTCACAAACGTGCGCTCCTATGGCTACAAAGTGCGTTGGGAGAACAAGCGTGTAGATGCCTGTAGAGCTGAGGCAGCCCGGAGCTAGCTCTCTGGTCCTGTCTTGCTGGGTTAACCCGTTCAATTCAGATCGGGGGGATGGAACCTCACTCACGGTGACCTCTGCAAGGTTGATGCACCCTTGGAAGAGGTATTGCCCGAAATTGGTTTCCCCGCTGAACACGTTTACAGCTCCACCCGATGCATACACACGCTGCAAGGAACAACATTCCGAAAAGGCTTTGTAACCAAAATCGCGACAACCCGGAGCCAAGACACTATTTAGGAGCTTGCAGTCCCGGAAAGCATTATCTGCAATGCCTACCACTGTGGCCGGCAGTTTGACAATGCGGAGTTGCCGGCAATCTTGCCAAGCCTCTGCACCTATGAGCCTGATCCCTGACTCGACGCTAACGTGTCGCAAGCGTGGCACACCTGCAAAGGCCCATTCTGGGACAGTTTCTTCTGAGTTCATTGGGACATGAACAGCTAAGGGGACTTGATCAATAGGATAACCACCGAGCTGTTCTTGTTCTTGCAGGGTAACACTACAGTCCCTGAAGACAATGGTGTATTCTCTACCCTGCTGCAACTTATCCCAAATTGGGTCCTCTAGGTAGGTTTGCGTGGTGGTGTGTAAAAAGTCAATGACGCACCCAAA
>CAXAMN010025361.1:1623212-1638016 GCA_963970005.1 Durusdinium trenchii | reverse complement strand
AAGGAAGCAAGGAAGCAAGGAAGCAAGGAAGCAAGGAAGCAAGGAAGGAAGCAAGCAAGCAAGCAAGAAAGGGAAGAAGGGAGGAAGGGAGGAAGGGAGGAAGGGAGGAAGGGAGGAAGGGAGGAAGGGAAGGGAGGAAGGAGCAATGTGTCAGTGCTGGGATGCTCACTATACTTGGTTTTTTGCGGGGGAGGCGCTGCGCCCTCCACCGCACCCCCTCCCGCTTTTTTAAATTTAAGCAGGTCACTCAAAACAAAGCCAGCAAGCCAGTTTGCAAGCGACGGGCCTGCAAAGCACTTGACCCTCAAACACTTTACAGAAAAGGATCTGGACACAAACAACTCTTGGTGATTGGTTCTTCAGCACGGGGATGCTGAATATATACGTTGTTTTCCTTGTGCCCTCCCCTGCTCTTTTTATACATAACGATAACTACAGCGCATCACGACAGCCAAGAAAACAACCAAGCGCATAGATACATACATACATACATACATACATAGATACATACATACATACATACATACATCTATACCTACATAGACAAACTTACATACACACACGTGCATCGATTTACATTTGCATGCATGGACATACATTTATATATTTAAGACTTACCGGTAAGCGCTACCATCCTCACATGGCTGGTGTATACTGTATTGTGATCTGCAAGAGTGCAGCGGGAAGAGCCTTCTCCTTCTCTTCCTTCTCCTCTCTCCTCTGTCTCCTTCTCCTTCTCCTTCTCTTTTTCCTTCTTCCTCCTCTTTTCCTCCTTTTCCTTTTTCTCCTTCTCCTTCTACTCTTCTGTCCCTTGCCTCCTGCGCTAGTTCTCTTTCTTTTTCTCTTTGTGGCAACCCCTGACCACAAACAATGCGGAAAAGATTCCCAAAACGCGTCGGAAAGATTTTCCGAAAAAAAGGTCGCCCAGAGTGTGGTGGTGGTGTTGGTAGTTGTTTGTATGGTAGTGTGGTAGTGTGGTAGTGGTTGGTGGCGTGGTGGTGGTAGTATAGTGCGGTGGTGTGGTAGTGGTTGGTAGTGTGGTGGTGTGGTAATGTGGTAGCGTGGTAGTGGTAGCAGCGCCTGCCACAAAATCTGCACTTCAAGGTTCACAAAGGGCTGTGAATGCTGCCCGGACCAATTCGCACTACACGCCGCAGTTTCGGGCACACCCCGATTTTCGCAAAAGGGTTCATCTCTTCGTATCGTTTCCAGAGAAGATGTGAAAATGTGAGAAGTGGACAAGGGGAAGATGTCAGATGTGAGAAAAAATCATGTTTCAGAGATTATATATTTTATCAAAAACCATTGCACGGACGTTCTCAGGAAAAAGAGGCATCCTAATGTCCACGTTTCTATTTTTTAAAATCACCTCACGCAAGGAGGAGGACTAAAGTTTACTAAAGTGACTAAAGAGACGTCAAATAAACCACTCGGAGACCTTCCTCTACTTCCCCCCGTCAGGGTTCGCTCCTGACTTTTCTGAGACATTTCTGCAGGAGTTGGTGCAGCAAGATGCGCCGCGTGTCCGGGGTCGATTGCAGGTCCTGGTGCTGCATGGGAGGCGACGCCGGTTCGTGTCGCCATGTGGACATGTCACGGCGGTTCTGGTCGACATGGATATGTCCCAAAAAGGGCTCAGATCTCCTTTGCTCTCGTGCAGTGTTTTTTTGTGATACGGACTTCATAGGGATGGGTTTCGTCATGGCGATTTGGCAGATTTTGGCAGGTTCTTTCAGCGAAAGATGTTTTCGCTTCGACTGAGCCGCGCAACGGCCCATTGGACTCCGTTTGAGGCAGTCCAATGCGAACCTGGCTAACTTCCAGCCCTTCGTCGCAGCCGCGTGAGTCGGGTGGCGGAATGGTCTGGATGTTTTGAGAAACATCCAAAATCTGAATTTATGGCTGCAGGTCATGGTGACACATGGGCCGCTCGTGAAACCGTTGATGAGTTGATGCGTCTATTGAATCTATTGAAAGCGTTGGTATGCCTCACCTGCGTTGAGCCAATATGATGGATGGGGAGTTCATTGAAGCAAGGAACTGCTAATCAATGTGGTTCTGCCATTTTTGCCAATGGGTTTCCACATAGTCCATCCGCATTTCATTGGCTTTAGCACAGTCGTCATTCTCCCCGCGTTTTTGTTGGCGCGGCACATGTGTACCTGTGTACCCCCCTTACCCGGTGGCACCGCTCGGTCGGGTCGGCCCCGCTCTTTGCACCGGACCTTCCGAGGATCAGTGGCTTGAAGACGGCCTTTGGGAAGGAGACGTTTCGGAGACGTTTCGGAGACCGTCTCCGAAAGGGCGGTTGAAAGGCGGTTTCGGTGACAGGTGACCGCGACGGAGGGTTGGGTGGGCGGGTGGGGCGGATTTCACTGGCAAATGGTTTGGGTGGTGGCGAGAACAGCTGGAGAAAGTGGCAACTCATCCTCTTGGGACCCAGTGCACGTGACAAGTCTATACGGAGCAGTTGAAGAGGTGGTGCTTCACAATGCCACAATGCAGTGCATAGCTATGCTGATTTGCTGTGCTTCAAGGAGGACATTCCTACCCTTCGGGCCCTTCGGGTTTGGTAGCAACTATGGTCTTAGAGGGTTTCCTGCGACTCGTTTCCATTCGTTTTGTAACGTGACGGCATCCCGGCGTCCCAGGACACGGACTTTGAGTTCCTAGAGGGCGACGTGACCTGGGCCTATCGGCCTGGAGTAGACCTGCACGATGCTGACCCCATGTCGGTGAACTTGTCCAAGGGCAAAGACTTCAAGGTGCGAATTCGTGAGTCGAGCTGCTTGGAACCTTCGGCCGCGATGGTGATCGATGGTGATGGTTTTGGTGGAATCACCATGCTTCGTTTTCGTGTTCCACGCCAAAATTTGAGCATTCGAGGAACAATCAAGCTTGTCGGAGGGGTGAAGTTGTGAAGTTCGCTGCCTTGTGGATCAGAGTTGTTTGATGTGCTCTGGTTTGTGCCACCTGCTTTCTGGCATTTTCAACGTCTGCATAGGTGTGGTTTAATCACACCACCGATGATCCACGTGCGCCTTGGTCCAAATGAGTCCCTTTTTTGGTCAAGCTCATGGTTGTTGCAGTGGGTCTCACATCATGTGCGTTCCACCAGCGAAACAACCGTGTCCGCAGAAACGACCAAGGAGCGTCCTGATCTCTACAAGCAGCAAGACCCAGGTGCCCGTCCGCACATGAGCGAAGGTGGAAAGCCCACCCTCCAACTTGTGGTCTGAACGCCAGCCACATCGACCGCTTGAAGACTCTCCTTCCAAGCAGCCGTAAACAACCGGCGCAGGTGTTTGCGTGTCCTACGAGGGTGTTGAAGGCGCGGTGGATGCCTTGCTTCAGAGGGTGACTCAAGAGCCTGTGGACGCGGTTGCTTGGATCAGAAAGGAGCCGCGTGGACGCAGCTGCTCTTAGCATGTTTGCTCATGGAAGGGGGGGCCGACCCAGTGGACCACACAGGATGAACAAAAGACACCTTTTTACATTTTTTTTAGAGTGGGAACATGCCATAACTATATACAAGGAACATCCCTTTCTAGCACTGAACAAGCAATCTCAAACGCAGCAAGAGTTTGACTGCAAACGCACCATGATTACCAAAGTTGGTGCCCTGAAGCTAAGACGCTCCCCAGGCACTTCAGCTCAGCTCAGTTCAGCCAGTCCAAAAGACTAGCTTTGAGGATCTCTCCCCTGCTGGGCCCTGTCTTGGATGGAAACCTATGGCATTTGGACACACATTGCAACCAGAATCACGAAGAGAGAGAGAGAGGCAGTAGACCTCCCAGGACAAGGGACACAGGATTCATACTGGTACAAAACTCACACGCGGTCACTTGTACTTCGAAAGGAGTGATCCCTCAGAGACTCTCGCAAGTTGGCATCAAATGACCATCCAAGCGGTTCATTGGCTCAGAAAGTGTTGGTCCAAGCGTCCACCAGATGGTGTGAAGCCATTTCTTTCGTCTCGACTTCACCCACTCCCATCCACTTCCCTACTAACGGCGTCTTGGAAACACGGTGGGAGCGACTCGGGTGGCCGAGTTCGGTCCGCTTCCGAACTCGTTCCATGGCCCCGGGTTGGTGATGTTTTTTCGTTCTCGGGAGGAAACACAGCGCCGGAACGAGAATTCGCACATCGAGTTCTCGGCCCTCGGTTTCTTGTGGAAGCGACCCAAGGTGGTGGGCCTCTTTGAGGGTTGCATTGCATCTGGGCAGCGCTGGGGGCGGGTGGCGGTGCCTGTGTGTGCTGTTCCTTCTGCCGTGATCTTTCTCCAGCTCCACATGTGATGTTGGGCCATATGGGGAATCTCGGTTTTTAAAACGGGAACCACTCCGTCCGACCGCCGCTTCTTTGGAGTTGAGGTGGTGCACTTGGCCGCCGCGCGGCTGCTCCTCGACGGGGCAACGTTGCCCTGGCCCGTGAGTGTCTTCTTCGGGGATCTGCCAATTCGTGATGCTGCTGGGACCAGGAAGGAGGGAAGGAGATGGAAGGAGAGCATTTTGTGAAGGCGGAGTATTGCAAGGTACAGTCTGCAAGGGTGGTTGGAGGCTATAGGTTGGCACGGTACATAAGACTTGAGCTACAGTGTACAGCTTGTAAGCAAAGAAAGAAGGAATCTCTCTGCCAAGAAATTGTACATAGCAGGAGTCGCGTTTCTTTGTGGTCGTGGTTGCCTGGAGTTTATCTTGCAGGGTCACGAGCACGGTGAACCCCTTCTCAGGCGGTCCAGAGACGAGTATAGTTTATATAAATCGTTCGGATGATGAGCCTCCCGAAACCCATGAGCCTCCGAATTCTGGAGGGTCATCAGAACAGAATCGGAACCTTCCCAACACCCCGTCGCTCGTCTGGCTTCTTTCGGCTTGGATTTCCTTGGGCTTGGTCTTCTCAGGCGCGCTGGGCCTCCGCCTTTGACAACGCCAAGGTTTCGGGGCCTTGGACGGAGGGGTGTCGTTGTTGCCGGCACCTGTGCCTGAGGCAGGTTTCGTTTGCCTGAAGATCCAGCTCTTGTGGTGTGAAGTACAGGATTTGACACAACAGTTGGCGCCATGACCCATGGCCAATGATGCACTGTTCATATTCCACCTTGTGGGTAAGTTGTATTGTTCCTTCTTTGGGTTGGATCACCAATCATGGGACCCATGACTGGCCTAGGATTGGTCTTTTGTTCCCGCCTGTTAGGTTCATTTTACGACCGTTTTCCGGTCATGTTTCATTGGCCTATCGCCATAAGCAGCCATCACTGCCCATCCCGAGAAAGAAATTCGTTTCCGGTGTAGCTTCCGTAATTGGTGTCGTTGGGACCGGTGTTTGATTCACCTCACGCCCAAAGCCAGAGCGGTAAGGCCAAGCATGCCAGCATCCATGTCTTTGGCCGCAATGACGAGTACTACCACTATGGCCGTAGGTGGGGGATCTGGTCGTAGGTGGGGGTCCAAGGTAAATGAGCTCCAACAGGGAAAACAGGAGAGCGGGGTTTATTGAGGGGTATGTGATTGTATAAAAAGGAAAGACCAGATTTGGTTTGTCGCTGCTTTGGAGTATATAGTTTCTTGCTTTCTGAGTCCACTGGTCAAAAGCAGACAGATGTTGACGGTTGGTCAAGAAAGCTCTGACGCTCTCATACCTGTCTGGGCAAACGAGGTTTATAATCGACAGTCAACATTATATTCCTCATCTTTCTTCTATAAACTGTATCTCTCCTTTCGCTTGAACCAATGGGGGCACCTCCCTGGGGGGAGAGGCTTTTCAACGAGCGAAGGACTCAACATGCCCTTGCTGGGCTTCTGCAGCGGTCGTGAACACTGGAAGTTGATCCCGCGTGCATGAAGCCAGATGCAGGGCAGATCATAGGTTTGTCCCGGTCTGTCATATCAATCTTGTGGCAGCCTCAGCCTATCGGAACCATGATTATACGAAGTTTCATGCAGTGGATGTCTACACCTGACCCAAAGAGTCTGGTCGGATGCCAACCAGTCAATCTCCGCTGTTCCAGGGCTGCTGGCATGATGGCGCCGGAGGATTACTACGAGGTGGGTTTTGATTGGATTCACTTTGGCAACACAAAGCTAAAGTGAAATAACAGCATCATTATGCCAACATATCATTGTTTTGCCACGACATACATGCCCTCAATTGATCTCCACTCCCCAGCATTACTTGACTTGCACAAAGAACCACATCAGGGCATCATCCAGTCAGCATCATTCCATCATCCCCTGCTTCCAAGTTCGGCTCTTTTTTCGGCTGATCTCGGCCTGGCTTCGGGTCTGAAGAGACCCTGCCAGGCACCACTGGTCTTGGAGCACGTCGAGGGCCATCGCCTGCCCCAACTGCAGCCAGAAGCAGGAGATCCTCGGGCGCGGAGCACTGAGCCGGAGTGGCTGAGCCGGAGGCTTCAGAGGTGGTCCGAGGTTGGGTCCAACAGTCTGCGACAGGAGCCCTCTACACGCGGGTGGCGCGTGAGGTGCGCAACTGCTGTGGCCGGCTGGTGCAAGGCGCTAAATTCTGGTTGCAGGGGTTCCTGCTGGGAGAGGTCAGAGGTAGACAAGGCGCATGACTTTCCTTGAAGACTCTTTTCCTTCACCCAATTGAGGTGTTCCTTATGGACCTGTGACTTTTTTTGAGTATTTCCCAGTTGGCCGTTTGATCATTCCCTCAGCCACCGTGGTACCGCGTGCCACGTTCAGATGGCACCTCGGATCTACACCGCTGGCTGCGGACCTCCCGGCCGCTGAAGCCCTTGTCGCCGCCCCTGCTGGAGATGGAGTTGCTCCTTGGAGTTGACCAGCGAGAGAGGGGGATTTCTTCCGATGCATGTCATCCACACCCAGGTCCAGGCCTGGGAGGAACAGACCTCTTCGGGTGGAAAAACTGAGGTTCATGTTTTCAACCGGCACACTGGGTTCTGCAACCTACAGGAATGCACCAATACACGCCTGAGCTTGGGATGTTCATCTAGAATGGTTTCGGGTGGCTTTGACCAGCCATAGTTCGATGAGGGTAGGTGTTCCCAGGAGTAAACAACCAGTTGGATTGTCTTGAGTTGTGTTTTGGGCTGGTGCTTTGACTTCTTTTTATCTGCCTGCAGTACCATTTCATGGGCTGCCAAGTGGCGGAGCTCCAGGACTCATGTCTTGCAATGAAGGAGCTGGAGGGTCGTGGAAACTCTGCTGGGGATCTTGATTTGGTTACGGCTCAAAATCCCAGACACTGGTTGACCACCGAACATGCACAGACGGCGCGCCAGGGAGTTAATTGATGGTTTTGTCGCTCCAGGTCTTCTTCCCAGCGATTTAGGTGACACTTCATCTCTGCGAAAGAACTGGAAAGAGAGGTTGACCAGCCCTATAGCCTATAGCCCATCCCATACCCACTTCAGGTCTCTCAATATCTCTTGGACGCGACCCCGGAGCACTGAGGATGGTACCCCGGAAGCTGCGGGTTTTGGCACTCACTGGAGGTGCCAGCAGAGGGTCTTGGCCTCCATTTCATGCCTTCCACACCTTCAAGAACTGATGAATTCCTTGGTATGTAGAAACAAAAAAGGTAGCCTTCAAAGCGCCCCAGCTGTTGGTTTCTTTCTTGGGCTTTGTGAAACTTTATTGACCGAGAGTCTACATTACTCCTCACAAACACAGTCCTCACATATGGTCTTAACACTTCAAAGGTTCATTCCTTCGTTCTGTTGTGTTCTGTTTGTGTGGGCTTTCTCAACCCCGCCCCCCGAAAGGCCACAAGGCCAATCGTTCTCCCCCGCCACTGCTCGGTCTTCGTGCGCTGCGCCTGGAGGCCACAGCTGCACGGAGGTTCTCCGCTTCCAGTGCGCCAACTTGCAGCAGGCCTTGGGGCGAGACGCCTGCGTGTGGAGCCCCAGAAAAGTCCAAACTGATGGCGCTAAGAGATATCAACTGTCTCGGACAAACCACAATCTGTGTTAATCTAAGTGATGACGGATGAACGTCTCTCCCTCACTCTCCCTCCCTCCGAAGCACGCCTGCCACTTCCAGACCGGACCAATTCCCGGAGGAGGGATGGCGACCGACCGCGTTCCGCGAAGGAGTGGACCTATATTGAGGGCACTGAGGATTGGAACTGGTGCGAAGCCCCGGACCTGCGGTGCGGCCTTGGCGGCCCTACTGGGCTCTGGCTTGGGCTTTGGAGCTGAACGGTGAAAGCTCTTGGAACCCAAGCCGTTCGAAGTGGTGTTTCCCACATGGTTGAACCTGCCGCTGGGCGGCCATCAGTACGACCTCTTTTTTCGTGACTCGACGAGTCGACATCGAACCCAAGCGACGACACGTGGAGGAGGGATCACGTAGCCGAGGTTCGGTTGGGATCATGTTCGGGTTGGTATATTGACCGTGTCCGTCAGACTTCATGGGGATTGACCGTGTTCTTAGATCTCACACAAACAAAGAAACATCATGAAACATCAAAGGTGGAATCTTAGGGCCAAAGAGGCTCGAACATGTTAATCATCAATCCCCACGTTATTTAGACTCAAGACCAATGAGGCATAGGTTGGGTGATGACCATGGTTGTAAGGTATTTGGGTTACACGTCTTATGCAGGCACTGAGAACGTTTTCACAAGAATTTCAATCCTGCAAGTTCAACCTAGATGGCACAAACCCAGTTCAGCCACTTTTTCTGCTTCCTGGAACAAGTCTGATCCAACTTGTCGCCGTGGAACCATAGTGAACACACAAGTTAAAGACTTACTTCCTATCTTTTGTTTTGACACTCAACGCGCCAAGAGAAGCCGTGGACATGCCAAAGGTGGATGGCACACGACGGTTTCGCGCTTTCGGACGTCTGAAAAAGCTTCTCCGAGGTTTGAAGGGGAGCCCATTGTGAGCGACATGGAGAAGACCTTGGCCAAAGGCCAGGCGTGTTTGCGACCCGCCCAGCTGAATACTGGGGCGGCAGCCCCGCTTGGGTGAAGAACTGGTCTTCAGAAGCACTTTATAGTATATCAGGCTCCACTCATCATAGGAGCTCGATGACCAACATTGGTCGAGTGTTTTCAGGTCGGTCAAGCGTGATGGCAGCCATGGGTGGTGGGGCAAAGCGAGGGCCCACTTTCGAGATTCCAGGTGAGTGTCAGCGGGAGATGAAATGTTTGGAGATCTCCTGGAACTCAACTTTCCGGCTGGCGAAGATGCTTCGGTTGGACTGCTGGCAATGTGTCACCAATGGCCACGGCTGTACCTGGCTTGTTTGCAACGGAGGAGTCATTCCTGGTATGTCATTTGCATGGTTTCTTGTACGGTTTGCATGGTTTCCTGGGTGATCACAACCTCACTGACGGATGTGAGGCTGCGTCACAAACATTCGGACGAAGCGGTGAAGTTGTGCCTTCCTTCCCACCAACCTGGTCCATCCCGCTCCCCACCGGCTCCCCACCGGAGCTCGACTCCTCGTCCGACTCACCGTCACCGACAGGAGCACAGCTCAAGAATTGGTACATGGACTCGATCACCGAGGCCGGGTCGTCCCGATCCGTCATGCGACAGTGGGGGGTTGTGTGGAGGCGAAGCGCCCGCGAGGTGGTGCGTGCATCCAAATGGGAGGGGTTTGATTCATCAACGGATCTTTTGGGGGTCTTTGAGACCCTGGGTTGGGCAGTGCTGTTGTAGGGTCCCAACATGTGGGCGATGGGCTCGGCTTGACCTGGAATTGGAGAACATGTCTTTGGGAACATTTGTTTGTGCGCCCAGAACCCAGGAGTTGCAAAGGGGTGGCTATTTGAGGCTAAATGAGTGCATGCCAGGCATTCCTTGTGCGTACGCCGTACGCTAAGGCTTTCTATTGTTTTTTCAAACCACAATGCCCCCGTCAATTTGTCAATGCCATTTCGACTTCTTGGAGAAAGACAGCAATGGTGCCAGAAAACCTGCCACCGCTTCCTTTTTTGGTCTCCAGGGCGGCTGATCTGGTATGGCTAGCTTGCTGGACCAAGATTTGTGCTGGTACCATCCTCCTAGAGTAGAAGAAGGCAACGGTAGTGGGTGGTCTCGGACCTGAGTTGCGTTTCAACTCGTTGAACGGATGGGCCATGGATCTCTTTTGAAGTGATGCAGCCATCAAGCATTTGGCACCCCCATCCTGCGTGCCATGTGTGCCATGTGTGCCCAAACATAGTAGGTGATCCATCAACGGAGTCCCCCATCTTTAGTTTGTTGAGTGATGTGGTGTTGGACCAACAAGTTGCCTCAAAGGGCTGATGAGACGCGGCATCGAGGCCACACCTACGGAGAAGCCCAATCGCGAGAAGCAGTTCGACCCCGCTTCCCGTAGCGCACTGAGTGTAAGCGCAGTGCCTGGCTGGGTGAGATCGTGTCAAAACGAAGGGGTTCTGTTTTTATCAATGGAGGACAATCCAACGACAACTTGTGGTTTCAGCACGTTCTGTTCCATGTCAGCTTCCAGGCTGAAGGGCCCCTATTTCTTTGGAGAGGTCATTTGATTCCTATTTCTATGTGGTCGATTCCTTGCGGCCGGGAGAAACAACGCTGTTGCCGGATCCGTCGACTTTGGGTCCTCGATTGGGGCGATGGCGAGATCTCGGTGTGGTTGGGGCTCCCGAGCGGCAGGCAACTCAAAACCATGTCCCGGAAACTGTTATCCTTGAAGCAGTGACATGTTGACTAGTTGATCAATAAACCTCAGATCTGGAGATGTTTGATGCTTGACCATCTATGGGGAGGAAGGTTTGATTCGTCCGGTATGACCTGGTGGGACCCGAACAACGCCCCATGCCCCGCACTCACCTGATTGGGCAAGCTCGCTGGCCAAGGTGTAGTGCAGCTCGGTGGCGGTAGTGGGTTGAGCCAGGCTGAGGGGAAGGAGCTTGAAGAGCTCTGACTTGATGGGCTTTTGGAGGTATCGTGGGGTATGCGCACGACTACCAGCCACATAGTTTGCTTCCTACTGCTTGCTCTTGATGTGCTTTGGAGATTGCGCCGAAAAGAGACATGCCAACAAAGAAAGGATCACTTAGTTGCCCAAAAAGGCACTCAAGCAATTTCTCCCACGAAAAGGAGTTGAATTTGTGGGGGATGCAACATGTCAGTTGTATTGTGTCCAATTCGGGCTAAGAGGTGCAAGAGGTAGGCTCAAATCCTATGCTTCCTGAGTGAATGGCGAGCTTCGAGGCTGGAAGACTTCCTTTCGCACTGAAGCGAACTCCAGTTTCTCCGCGCCTCGCAACCTCCATAACCCTGAACGGCCGTCTCCGATCCCCAGGTACCACAAGATTCCTGAGAAAGTGGAGAAGCTGAAGGCCGGGGAGTCCGAGGTCATGGCACATGGCAGAGAAAGAAACCATCACAAGGGCTCAGACGAGAGAGAGAGAGAGAGGGATGGGATCGTTTGGAGTGCCGGAACTGGGCTGCCAGCAAGAAACTACGATGGGATCGTTTGGTGCCTTACGACGTTCGTCGCTCGTGGACGAACGTCGCGTTCCTCGACACGGAGTCACGGCCCGTGAGACGGGGGACTTGGACCTGAATGACTTGAAGGGCGACGTTGGAATTTGGATCAGAGCACAGCCTGCAGCGCAGTCTGTAGCCTGCAGAGTGCTGGGTTGGGAGGAGTTGATCTTCGAGGAGGGCCCCTTTGATGTCGTCGTGGCTTTCTCCCAGGCCCAGACCACGCGACGACACGTGCGTGGAGACGTGCGTGGACACAGATAGGTACAGTATGTTTCAGAGTACGGCACCACGACACCACGACACCACCCTCCAAATCCTTTCATCTCCTTGTTCTTGTTTGTAATAGCTTCTTGTTACTACTAGTAAGGCACCTGTTACTACTAGCGTGGCACCTGTTACTACTACATGTTTTGAAAACTGAAAGGTTCACAGGATTTTCTTGACTTTGCACTGCTTCGGATGCCAACTGAATGGAGGAGGCTGCCTCGACTTCCACAAAACCATTGGACAAAGTATCAGACTCTCAAAACCATTGGGATGTGCTTCGTTCTCCAGCTCATACCCAAGACTTTTCAGGTTCTATGCCAGTCAAACTCTTAGGGCCTCACATTCGACCAAAGGAACCACGCCATGAACGCACTGTCACTGGTCCAGGGCTGTATTATGATGCACCTCTTGATCGGCCACTTGCGGAAGGAGGATCCTTCAGCACAGAAGGCCAGTCGGTCGCTCGATCGCGAAGCTTTCGAAAGTCCAGAAATACAAAAGGACATTCTGTATATACTGTTTTCTTCTTATGTTTTTTTGAATTTTCTGAAAAGGACGCAAATTGCGAATTGCTGTAAGAGTGTTTGATCTTTGATCTCTCCGGTGCCTTTAGAGGAGAGGGTCCTCTTGCCAAAGGGGCACTCGGGTTTGCACGGACGACCCGCCCTGAGGGTGGGCTCAGAAAGTGATGGGATCTGATCCAATCATGGGTAGCAGTTGATGAATAGAACAATCCTACCTACAGATGGTAGAACATCTGCAGGTTCTAGTACTCTGTATCGTTATTGTTATTATTATCATCAATTCTTTTAAGCTAATCAACAGTCAACAGCGCAACACGGGCCGCTTTTTGGCGTGCGAGGCGAAGCGGTGACACCACACACGGAATTCCCCGGAGGAGATGCCCTGGCGCCTGAGCGATGCTTGGATGTGGAAGATGTGAGATGTGCTGCACCAGGTTGACGTGATTTCAACGCAAACGGATCGATATTACCTTTCCCACAAAATGGCCACTTGGGGAAAGGCACGCCCGTTTAGACTATCATGATGTGTCTAATGTCATTTCTACCATTTTGGTCTGAGCTTGCCTTGCAGCTATTTGGTGCGAGCGACAGTCTGGGTTGACTGGGTCTGAGATGTGGTATCTAGGTGGATCTTGTGTGGAGATGGAGCGCATGCCGGAGACCTTCCACTAAGCAAATTGTCCCTTAACGTTCTGAGAACTTTTCCCAGGCGTGAACAATGGTTCATGAGGAGAGAAGGCAAGGGTGTGAGTTTAGTTACTATCGGTGGTGAAGTGTTGGTGTCTTGTACTTGAGCGATGCCCAGAGCAGGGAAGCTGTCGAACCGGGTAAGTTGAACTAGTTGGATGATGCATATCTCCTGCATTGCCAATGCAGGATGTTTCTTTCTTCATTCAACGGTACTTGAGAAGGTTTCAACACCTAGTTGGGCATGACAAACCCAACAGCTGTGCCACCAATCATCCGACCGACCGCGTGCGCCAATCGTCCTCAGGTCTTCTTCAATGGAATGCACATCCGGGACCAGGAGCGGCATCTCGAAGGGTCTCCGAGCGACGTCAGTCCAATCGTCCCACCGTCGCGTCGTTCGGGGGGTTCTGGGTGACCAAATGGGTGGCTTCGGGGGTGCTGTGAGGTGCGCGCCCAGTATGTCTGCCAGCAGTCAAGTCTTAGCTACTAGTAACAAGGATCAAGAAGCTACTTGGGCGAACGGTGCTTGGATTTCGGGTCTTCCTTTCGGTCGCCCCGCGGTGGAACGGCCCCGGCCCAGAACGCGGTCGCTCCCGTCGGGCAGCCGTGGACCCCTCGAGTGAGGACTACATGCACCTCTTCGAGACGCCTTCGCCGCATCCCACCGCCGGGGGCCCCGGACGGAGGGCGAGGAAGAGATTCTGAGGTTTCTGGGTTTTTCTTGAGTGCGGAACGGTGCGGCCGTTCTGGCGACTGTTGACCTCGTGTTTTGGCTGGAAGGATTGAATGATAAGAGGCGGTGGTTGGCTTCACCACGGTTCTAAAGCCAGGTGTTTGTGGGATTTGTCCTGGAAGCATTTCAGGCCAAAAGGTACAGTACCAATTCTTCCAATTCTTTCTTCTGGTTCCGTGTGGAACTGGTTCACTTCGCGAGGTGCACATCTTTGGAAAAGCCGACGAATTTTATGACTATGGACGAGATGGCTTTGGCTACAAGCCACAGGAGGACGTCGCTGCGGAATCGACCTTTTTCGGCGGCATTGGAGTGGGCGGAAGACTCGCGCAGCGACGGGTGCCGCGACGGGAGCCCAATCGAAGGTCGGGCCATGGGTCCAAGGTGAGACTGGCTGCGGGTGGTTTTGGGCTGCGTGGGGTGTGAAGGTGGCCACGGTTCGAAAAGAGTTTCTGTGGGGGCACTGTTTTTTCCTGGTCATCCCGAGACAGGCTCGGGCGTGTCGATTTTCATATCTATCGAGGAAAGGGCTCACCCTTGGGTAAGGGCGGATTTGCTTTGTTTCCAAATCTGAGACGTTTTGTGGGTGTGGCTTTGCTGTACCTGGCTGACGATATGTACATATATATATATATATGTATACATTGTATAGATAGCAGATAGTTGCTGCATTTCCTCTATTACCCTTTGAGGAGCTTGAGGGATTGCCAACCATGTAGGGTTCATGGTTCTCTTGGCAAGTTTCAGCATTTGGCTCTTCAAGAACTTTGAGTTTCAAAGTGCGTCATGGCCCTTCGCATTCTTTCCTTGTTGCTTCTGGCCGCTGCCGCTGAAGATGCCCTGCCAGTGCCAGCACAAAACGAGCAAGCTGCTCCTCTAGCAGCATCTCCAAGCTCGAACACGACTTGGCACAACTTTGTGTACTGCAATTGTGGCCTTTCCTGTGTGAAGGAGATGGGATCTTGGTACATCTTCAATGTTGGCAAGTCCTGCGGGTGTGAAGTGTGCGAGGAAACCAACGCAAATCTTCGAGGCAGTGAGCCGAGCTCAGGGGAGGAGCCCCTGAGCCCAGTGAAGCACGAGACATCAGGGAGTGCCAAGAACCCCGAAAGCCTCAAGAGCAGCCCTGGCATGGCAGCC
>CAXAMN010025361.1:1603753-1623202 GCA_963970005.1 Durusdinium trenchii | reverse complement strand
GTGCCAAGAACCCCGAAAGCCTCAAGAGCAGCCCTGGCATGGCAGCCGAGCACGAGTCATCCGAGTCATCCGTGTCATCCGAAGAGGGCAAGAGCCTCAAGAGCCTCAAGAGCAGTTCGCTGCCACTTGAGGAGACAACCGCTGGCTGGGACGGAGCCCGTGTTCCCGGCACGAATCTACTCTACTGCAACTTGCTCCTGACGAAAATAGATACAGTTGTTTGCCAGATTGATGATTTCAATTCACCCAAGTCCAAATATTTCTGGGTATGCAAACCAGGTTTTCACCAGGTTGTTTTCGTTTAATTTTTTGCAAGAGTAAGGCGCATGCGGAAAGAAATGCAAGAGTGGCCGCCAGTTGGGACTGTGGACATACTGGTGCTACCAATATGTTTGCAAGCCATGCTGAGCCAGGCACCACGTCTGGTATGAGTTTCTTTGTACAGCAGCAAAGCTCAATTTGCTGAATTTGGGGTCTCAAGAGGACCGCACAGGCACCCATCATAGGCATTTTGATCCTAGCTAATTCAAGATTTTGTGCAGCTGCAAAGCGCATGCTAACTTGTGAAGATGGACATGTGGCTAGCCATGAACAGAACTGGTTTGAAATGGCGAAAGCTGCAAAGTTTCAATCCTGAACAGTGCAAGGCGCCGGGTGCTTGAACATCTCACAGCTCAACAGCTCTTTTGCCACCGGCAAAAGCTGACACGGACCAAATGGAGCAAGATAAAGGCCCATGGGCTAGCGCGTCGTGGGGTTCCGCGAGGGGCTGGATGACGCCCGGTTTCTCCAATCGGAGCAGAAGGTGTTGGAAGGCGCCAATACTGCAAGCTTGGTGACAAGGATTGATGATACAAAAACATTACTCACTGAGGCAAAGGACCAGGTGTTACTGGGTCTTGAGACGCGTAGGGGGTAGGTGAGACTTCGTGCTCTTTAGGCCCTCAAATCTTCAAAGTGGCAGTGGCCAGCAGCATGTGCCCTGAAATGTTCCTTCCATTGAAGGGTGCATCAGGGGAAGGGGACCTTCTTCAGGAGGTCCCCTTCCCCTCGTTGCCGCGAGAGCTCGGGGACCACGGAGGAGTACTACGAGGACCCGTTGATCTTCACCCACGAGGAGGGCCACAACTTCCCCACGCAGCCGCCCCGTTCGCGGCAAATCTATAGCCGGGTCGCCTCTGAGGTTTGGAGGTGAGCCGGGTGTGGTTCCGGGTTGGACGGAGGTAGGGAGCAAGAGGGGGTGCCCTGCTGAGTTTCGGGATGTGAAGAGGAAAGTTTTAATGGGCTTTGGATTTGAACCTTCACAATCACATGCTGAGGGTGACATTGCGAACGTTTGGTGTGTGAAGAGTTAATCGCCTGAACAATCCAGAGCCTAAAACAAGAGCAATCCAGGTCTCTGGACCCTGGGTCTCAATTCTAAGTGGTTTCTTTGCCAATCATAACAATCATATGGTTTTGATACAGTCAACGGCCAAACGAGCACTGAACTACAGGACAAGGTGTGCAGTTCGTCTCAAGGGCATCATGGTAATGGGTGTACCGTTATTTACAGTTCATCTCAGGCCGAACTTCGTATTTGCCAGTTGTCTGTGAGGAAACACCAAAGGATGGATACGATCAGAGCGAGTGGAAAGGGAATGGTTCCAAACATGACATGTGCAGAGCTCATGCAACGCCAACCTTTAGGAGCATCAGGAATAATAGAGCTGAGCTGACCTGCCGGCCCATGCCTCTGCCTTTCCTTGCCTGTCAACCGTTTCCACTGGGGGAGGCGTTGCGGCGGCCGGCCCCCCTGAGTTCACGTGTGCATGAAGCAGAAGCCGAGCCCCAGAAAAGCGGTTGTGCGTTGCCTGCGTTGCCTGGTTGCCTGCAGTGCTTGTGTTTCTAGAAGACTAAGTTGACCTTCGGGTCCAGCCAAGGCCGGTAATCTAAAGACGAAGAACAATGGTGATTGGAGCAGGCATGCTATCCCTCCCACTCACCTCTGCCAAGTGCAACAGCCTTTGGGACATTTTGGAGCTCCAGGCCGTTAGAGTGACATGGAACACTAGAGCACAAGTTTCCCGTTGGTGATTCTTGCTCGGAGTGAAAAAAATCGGATGTTTTTGTGAGATTCAAAGGTCCATGCTTGGAGTCATGTGGCACAGCTTGGCCAGATGACTCGCCACGGTGGTTTTTTCTCTACCCACTGCATTCGCAGTTCGGAGAGCGTCGCCCTCTGGGTGGGAAGAGGGATACGGAGCCAATGCCGCACACCTCTCCTGAACACTGCGAGAAGCCGGGAACCGCTGAGCCGGGAACCGGAAGGACTTCCCCGAAGAAGTCGACTTCAGGCGTTGGAGATGGAGCAACGCTGGAAGAAGGAGTTGGAGCAGTTGAAGGTGGGGAGATGGGTCCAACTTTAGGGGGGTTGGGGCTTGGATGCTTTCGTTCGGAGGCTCCGAACGGTTGCTGAAGAGAGTGGCAGGAACCTGAGTCACTGTTTAAACTTAAACCCAAGCAGTGTCGAAAAGGTCGGGATTTCTGTGGACCAAATGGAACACTTGAAGTCGCGCTTCCAATTTTTTTTCGAAGATTTTTGGTTGCTTGTGTAATTGGCACCGGTGGTGGTTGTTCTGTGAGTTTTGTGAACATTGTAGTGCACTTGAGCTTGATCAGAAATGCCTTTGGTCCACTACTTTCCACTTCTGGAAGGATCTGAGGCCTTGTTCGATGCTTTTGGGAAAATGAACTTCTCCTCCTCCAAGGAAGACCGAACAGCTTGGGTCAGGGTGGTTACATGAGTATGCGACCATAGGTTTTTCTTCCACAACATTTTTGCCCAGTCTTCCAGCGACCACCAGTCGAAAGCAAAAACACAGTCACGACGGTAGGAAACGGGATGAAAGTCCTCGAAGGGATTTATGAGTCACGAAGGGCTTGTGAGTTTGGAACTTCACCCTTCAGCCTTCCTTCCATCCTATTCCTTCCATTGTGGCTCGGCTGTTTTTCCTCAGGATGGCCATGAGCAGCTCTTTGCGCAGCTGGAGTCCCTGGAGGAGGAGATCGCACACTTGGAGGAGCCCCAAAAAAGCGGCCGCTGAGCAGCAAAGGCTCTTGGCGCAGCAGCTGGAACAGATGCAGCCGGAACTGCTGAAGAAGGAGTGGGGGTTGGGCTCGTCCAGGCGGTTTCTTCAGATCGAGGGCCAATGTTGGTATTGGTGAGCCAGTGTTGTACTTCTTCCGTACAAGAAATCAAGCACCACTTGACTGGCCAGATCGAAATGCCTTTCAACCTCAATCGGAAGTTGTTTGGGTAGAAAGGCCATGTTGTGGTAGCTTTTCTTTTTTTCCCGGCCAGTAGCAAGAGAAGAGATCAACCACAGACAAATTTTTGCTGGTCCGTCTTTGGCACCTTCAATCCTGTCAAATCAAAGTCTTGCGTAGGTTCCTGGGATTGAAGCTATCCAGAATCCAGAAGCCATTTTTGTTGCCGGACATCTGTACACCAAAAGGTTTGTAAGCCACTCTCAGACACGTGTATGGATTTGTGCCACCACTCAGAGGCTGCTTGCACACCATATTTACAATCTCCCACAAAAGCCATCGTCGGTGGATGCAGACGTCTGCATGGAGTGTTCCACCTCAAAACCCGGCACCCATGAGGGACCCTCCCCCCTGGCACCCCGCCCGACAACACCAAACAGCACCTTTCGTTCTGGAAAACGGAGGAGATGTTGAAGGAGACCAACATGCGCCTCGAGCTGGAGATCAAAGATCTGCAGCGGGAGATCGGGTTCGTCGGTCGGCCGTTGTCGCTGGTCGCTCTCGACTCGAGCGTCGTGGTGAATTTGAGCGAAGTGGTGAAGGACTCACGCCATTCCTGGAAGGGTGCTTCAGAAAGCATACACACCACTGGATAAGAGGTGCCACCAGGGTGGTGCCAGGTGCTTGAAAGTGCCACAAGTAGGTGATAGAGATGAGATAACCAACGTGATTCAGCGCAGTTTCAGCGCCGAGTCTTTTGTTGGAGACATGTCATGAAGCGAAAGACGTCCCCTTTGAAGCGACCACGCCTGATCCCCGTCATTTTTCCAGGAGATCGAGCCGGGACCTCAGAAGGTTGTTGGGACGCGGAGGGGCACCACATGGCCCGGCATCCTCAAACAGAGAGAAGGTGGGAGAGTTCATCACAACTCAGCCATGTAGCACCATCGAATCTGCTAGATGAGATCATTTTGAGATTAGAAATCGATGCTGAGACTGTAGCGGGAATATGCTAGGTATTTTTCTAGGTTCTTCTAGTTATATACTAGTTTTCATCTGAAAGAAAGTCAGATAGGACTTGTGAAACGATGGGCGGAAAAGACAACCTATGTCATCAGGAAAGATCATATATGTCACTCCTTCTATCTCATCAGGCCAAAACAAGCAAGATTGACTGTGGCAAATACACACACTTAGGATAGGGTGTACTGAACTGAAAGCGGTGCCACACGCCGGCCTAGGGTTCCATTTCCTAAGAGTACCAGTAGGAAGCCATCGAATCCTGGGGGTCTTCAAAAGGAAAGGAGGCCCAAAAGGAAAGGACCGAACGACGAACGAACAGGCTGACGACGTACGCTCACATCTGCAGATGCATTAGCACTTTACCAAAGGGTTAAAATTCGCAAGTACGTCCAGCAAGACTCAAAACACGAAACGCGAGTAGCGATTAGTAACAGAACCACATGAGCCACCATGAAAGCAAACCACAGCGAGAACAACAGGTAACCAGTTTGGCAGGTATGTTTACACGGGCCCCGGAGGAGGTCTTCATTGGCCACCGCTCCTCTGGGGCCCCGGTGGCCCCCTGCTGCACAAGGAAAACAACTGTGAAGCTAAAACAATCCGAAAGGATCCCTATGATTCCAAGGGTTACACACACAGGCCTCCCCGAGGGGAGGCAAGACGTGTACTTCGTCCCCAAGTAGTGGTAAGGCCAGGAACCTCTAGTAGCGTCAAAGAAACACCTAACACCTAGTAGGAAGGCCAGGAGCCCCTAGTAGCATCCCAAGCTAAGGTGCCGACAAGAGGGAGGGGTAGGGAGAGACGAGAAAAAGGAGAGAAAAGAAAGGAAGGTGTTCCCAGCTACGACGCATGCGTCCAAGGACACACCAACGGAAGAGAGGAGAAGGTTCCCAGCTATGACAAAAGCATCCAGGGACACCCAAGGAGGGAGGAAGGAGAGAGAGAAGGAAAGAAAGAAAGAGAGAGGGAGAGAAAGGGAGAGGAGAGAAAAAAGAAAAAGGCAGGTGTTCCCAGCTACGAACAAGCGTCCAGGGACACACCAAAGAAAGAGAGGGGTGATCCTGAGTGTTGCATTCAGGAAAACCCCAGGAAGCAAAGAAAGAAAGGGGGAAGGGAAGGGGACCCAACAGGTTCCAATGAACCTCAAAAATACTTTGACCGCTGTGGTCACCTTGTGCCCTGCCGAAGCGGCTGGCTGCTTAGACCGCTGCGGTCACGTAAAGGCATGAGCCAACTTGGAACTCCAAAGATGAGACAAACATCCCACTTCTTGAGGCGTAAGCCATCTACTGTCCGCTGCGGACACTTACATCTCCAAAGCAAGGGAGATAACGACGTACCCCCGTTCAACGGGTCCACGGGAGGCACTCTGCGGGCTCATCCCGGGTTGGCACGGGGCCAAACACACTTAGGATAGGGTGTACTGAACTGAAAGCGGTGCCACACGCCGGCCTAGGGTTCCATTTCCTAAGAGTACCAGTAGGAAGCCATCGAATCCTGGGGGTCTTCAAAAGGAAAGGAGGCCCAAAAGGAAAGGACCGAACGACGAACGAACAGGCTGACGACGTACGCTCACATCTGCAGATGCATTAGCACTTTACCAAAGGATTAAAATTCGCAAGTACGTCCAGCAAGACTCAAAACACGAAACGCGAGTAGCGATTAGTAACAGAACCACATGAGCCACCATGAAAGCAAACCACAGCGAGAACAACAGGTAACCAGTTTGGCAGGTATGTTTACACGGGCCCCAGAGGAGGTCTTCATTGGCCACCGCTCCTCTGGGGCCCCGGTGGCCCCCTGCTGCACAAGGAAAACAACTGTGAAGCTAAAACAATCCGAAAGGATCCCTATGACTCCAAGGGTTACACACACACACACACGCGCACACACACACATTTATGTTGTGATATGTTGTTTGAAGATGTTCGAGATTGCGTGGACTTCAGCAGGTGTCAATTGAAGCTTTCATCAGTCATGCTGTCTCCTTGGGCACGGTATTTTACTTTATGTTTTGCTTTGAGATATTATGTACTTGTATATACTGGCAGAACGTCCACAACTCCTAAGTCATCCTGCTGTGTATTGCATTTGGCAACCTTGTCTACTGACTGATGACTTAATTGTTGTGTCCCACAATTCCTATTTCACTAGCCCAGCAACTTCCTATGTCAGTAGCCTCATAAAAATACATACATACACATGTATATATATATATATATGTATAATACAATTGTGATATTTATCTTTCTAAATATATATATATATGGTATATATGTTTATAATATATAATGATATATATATATATATATGTATATATATATATATATGAGCCTTATCCCTATGATCTAATCTCCAAACAGCAAGACCCCCAGATGGATATGGGCACTGCTTGGGCTATTTGGATTCATACCTGTGCTGCAAATCCTCGACTCATTTTGTTCACCCACTACCCAGGAGGCAACACGGGCCATTGGCACTCCTATATAGAGTTAACCACTTTTGGCCTGCAGATGCCGACGTCCGACTCGAGGCAGCTCGAGAAGCGGAAGAAGAGGGGGCTACCAAGGTTGGATGCATGCAGATAGACAACAGATGACCCATCCTTTGAAGTACCTGTTGCGAGGGTTTCTTGGATGGCTCTTTGAAGGAACCAACTGCAGATGGAAATTGCAGAGTCAAATCCTTCGTTTCGCCCAGCGATAGAAGGTGATTTGTGGCTTCCATAGTTCGGTGCATTGACCACCCTTCCCCACCCCCGGTGCCTCAACCTTTAGGTGCAACAAGATTTGTTGTGAATTTCCTTGGCCAAAAAGACAACTCCTTTCAGTGGGCGGTGCCGGCAAGATGTCCCTTTCTTCTGTGTGCCAAGAGGTGTGCGTGGTTCAGCCCTTTCATTTGGTGCCACGTCCTGTCTTCCACTCGATCGCCGCCTTCGTGTCTTCCTGCGTCCGTTCACCGGTCGCCTGGTCTCAGGCGCACCGGTTCCAAGCGGCCTTGAGGTGGGGTGGGACGTTGGCTTCGGGCGATGACAGGGATCGTGCATAGTTCTGTGCGGCGGGCGCGACGTTCGAAAGCCCCATGTGCTTTCGAAGCAGGTGCGGACAGGTCGCAGGGTTGGGAGCTTCCTTCACACCGAAACATCCTTCGAGCTTCTTTCACAGAAACAGACCTTGGTATACCTTGCCCCAGGAGTAGCTCCACACCCCCGTCGGGCCTCGCCCCACCGCTTGAGACCGGTCGCGCGGACTGGATTCTGAAGGAATCCTTTGAGCCGGACGGACGTGCTCCGTGTGAGACCAAAGGCGTGCGGAGCTGGTGCGGAGCTGGTGCGGAGCTGTGGAGAATGAGTTTGGGCATCCAACGGTGGTTCCAACGGTGGCTTTGTGCAGGGGTCTCTTGCAGGGCCTCTCGGATGGCATCAGGTCTTGTGTGCCTGAAAAGCTGGATGCAGCATCCGCCAGCTACGCGTGCTGCGCTTTTGCTCAAGTTTACTGTAATCATGGAGGCCATGGCTGCTCTTTCAGCAAAGCATCTCCTCCACATGTGCACAAGGTAGTCTTTTCTTTCCACACTAGCGTTCATCATCCGGGATCCTCTCGAAAGGCGCCCGTGCGCTTTGTTGTGACGGAGCAACTAGGACCCACTTTGCCCTGAACGACATGGTTCCTGCACGTGCCAAAAGAGGTTCCTTATAGAACGACCGTTCCAGCCACCATTCCTTGGTTGGGCACGGCACGTGGCACAGTTCCAGCTGCGCCTGAACTCAGCCATGAGAGAATCCCTGCGCAGAGCGGCCAGCTCTCAGTGGGATCAGCTGTCGCCAGAACAGGCCTTTTTCGGAACGGGCGAGATTCCTCGCGAAACAAAAACGCGAAGCTCCGGGTGTCTCAAGGGCTTGTGCAAAACTGGATGGCTAGAGGTGAAGCCTAAGCACCGCCAGGTGGTCATTGCTGCAACTCCTCCTCTCCTTTGGGAGCATTTGGGGGAAAACATGAAGGAAACGAATGCAGATCTAGAATCTAGTTCCACTCACTTGGGGACTGACAACCATTCCTTTGGAACTGGTACAAAGGCAGGTCTTTGCTTTTCAACTCTTCCGCTGCCAATCCGCTGAGGCGGTGGAGGAGGTACGACCCGTGCTTCGGGCGTGTGCCGAGGCGGGGACCGGACCGGGAGACCGGGGAGACACACCCGAACTGCATGAGACTGGACTGTTGGGTAGGGCCGGATGGGGGGTCGTTCAGCACTGCTTTGCTTGAAGTTGTCCGTCCTTTCCTCTTTAGCTCCGAAGAAAAGGTGAATACCTCCTGCGTAAGCCAGCTCCCGGCCGCCCAGCTTCATTGAAGCCAGGCTGTGGCCGAATCATTAGCCACTGGACATCCTTTGAATACCAGGCAGGACGAGTGATGATGAGTGCCAGCTGAGGTGAGCTTGCCAGGTACGGGTTTGTCTCAAAGAACTCCCGTTCCAAGTCTTGCATCCCCTGCCCCCTTGTACCACAGAAGAGAAGGAGGCTCCCTTATCCTTTCCTTCACATAGACAGGTTACCTCCCCAGATTGGGAAGACCACTCTCATCCGAAAACAACTGGCTCATCGTCCAGAAGGCCAATTCTTGATGAAAGTTGGAGAGCCAGGAATTGCAGTTGGCCCAAGTGGTCAGGTGCCAGGCCAGGAGTCATCAATGGTGGGCCTTAGAAAAGGGCTTCAAAGAAGCCTTAAGGTGAAGATCCTGATGGAAAATAGTAGAACTACCGAACTACCTGTCATCCTCTAGTAGAATCTGGAACTTTCCCACAGGAGGATGTGTGTCCAATTCAGTGAAATACGGTGCATCTTATGGCTGGTTCTGATGACTATGAATCTGCACAACCCCACAATCTGCAATTTTTGAATCCCATCAGCCAGTGCCTTCAGCTAGCTCCGTTGGCCGGGTATGTCTCAAGCTGGAAGAAACCCCGACCCGCAGCGGCTGGGAGCTCAACGCCATGGCGGAGCAAGCGCCCAAAGCACCGTGGTGGGTGCCCCTCTTCTGGCCCTTGAGCCATGTGAAGAAAGCCCTGAAGCTTCAGAGGCCGGCTGCGCTGGAGCCCCTAGAGGTGCGAGCGGTCGGTGGTTCGGGCCCCTGTGCCGCGATGCCGCTTTCGCGAGGAGGTCGCCGGGGTGGATGGATCAACAACGAAACTTAGCGGGTTAGACACCACTTGTACAATGTGATTGAGAAACTTCTAGAGCAAAGGACCTTCACGGCAAATGGACCTTCATGCACCTTCCCCCCTTCTTCAGTTCGGCCACCCGAACTGGCGCCGCTGATGTAGACAGCCGCTGAGACCGCCGGAGACAGGCAACGCCTGACTTGGACCTTCAGGGCCATCTGAGCTCGGTGGTGGCATCGCTGCGCTCCTTCTTGCTGGCCTATCTGGCCATTAATGCCTGTGAGTCTTGATCCCCCAAAAAGGACACCGAAGCGAGGCCCTGACTGGGGCACAGTGAGAGTTTTCTGGTGGGTTTCGGGCCAAATGTTTAGGCACGGGGATTTTGTGACGATCATGAGGTCATCTACACCCTGTTGAGTTTGGGGATGTGACTTTCAGCAGTGATCTGGGGTGAGCTGAACATAGAAGCAACAGATCAGAATTGAGAATGTTCAAGTCGGCTTGGAGGGCAAGGCTTGTCAACTTCCATGAATCAACATGATTTGTTGGGGTCAGATGCCACCTCCAAGGTGGGAAAATCCCTTGATGGACAAGTCAAAAGTCACTGGAAGTGAAAACCAAATGGCGGCTAAACTGTATATCATATCCCTCAAGCTTTCAGTCTTTTGCCAAGACCATGTCGATCTCTTCTTCTCACTGGGGGCTATAGTTAAGTTTCCCTAAAGGTCTAGGAACCAAATGAATAGTGTCCTGCGTCCTAGGTAGTAGCTACTTGCTGGCTACAAGCTACCGTTTGCTTCTACTAGCTACCCAGCTACTACCTCCCTCTACGGCCCACCCCCCCGGGGCTTTATTCCTCTCCTTTAGACCATGAGGACTATCCAGCCTACGGCGCGGCGAGGACTTGGAGTGTCCCGCATGAGAGAGTCCCAGCGGGCCCAAGGGCAGATGGGAGCGCAGAAAGGTCGAGCTGGGCCTTAGAAAGTCCAAGATGATCAGCTAAAATGAACTAGTACCACTGGTACCATATCTCTCCACATAGATTTCCATATGTATCGAGAATAACACATTGATATAGCCTCTCTCTCTCTATCTATCTATATATATATATATCAATATGGTATATTCCCGATACATATGGAAATAATGGAAAGATAAGATATGGTACCAGTATGTACCAGTTCACTTTTCCAGATTTTATAATGTTGGGAATCAGGGCCAAGACCATTCATCCTCACGTCCCGAACTTGCGGGGCTCATCCCGCCGAATTTGAAAGCCCAAAAGGCTCACTCCTCGCTGCACTTGAGGCAGAGGCCCAGAGGCCTTGCAGTCGACCTTTTTGGGTTTCAAGGCCTCTGCCTTGAGGCTTCCAGTGGATGTGGCCGCTGCTGGTGAGGAACTTGATCGCCACCTGGGTCATCTGCGGATTCTGGGATTGGCCTCTTCCTCCGAAGTGGGAGGGAGGGTTTCGAGGGAGGCTTTTAAGGCTGTGCCACTCAATTGATGCATTCACCAGATTTGTGGTTCTGTTCTCAGTTCTCAGGGTCTTGCTTCGGGATCATGGACGAGAAGTCATGCTGCAGTTTCAAAGGCAACCACATGGCGTGAGTGAACGAGGAGTGCGAAGCAGTTTCGTGGTTTAGGACCAAGAGCAGGCAACCCTGACGTGCCAGATCAATGCTGGCCAGATTGGGATGTCTCTCACAGTAGAATGATGGTGTTGTCAGTTTGGTTTCCCTTTTACCAGGGGTTGTGTTGCATTGAGACGAGCTCCACTTTTGAATTTTTGACAATACTATGTCATCAATGAAAGGGCGTTGTGTTTGTGGGGAGGATTATGTCAGATATCTAGACTCCATGTGTTTTGTGCCATGCTTGCTACACTTGTCACCACAGTGGCATTGTGAATAGTATGATATAGAGATGTCACTCAACCACCCATTTTTGCAGCAAACGCACTCATGGAAGGACATTCGGCCTTCTTTTGAACATTGCATAGGACATTCGGCCGAGGTTCCTCTACCTATCTCCGATGAAGGAGGCTGGGCATCGTTGTCGTTGTCCATCCCGACTCTCGGAACACGGCCTCCTTCTCCCTTGCGGTGTCCCCCACACCCAATTCGGTGGCCTTTGGAGGTGCTTCGCCCCTTCAAGATGAACCCGCAACTTGGGCAGCATTGGACGCCATGTTTGGGGAGCACAGAAATCGACACCAGTATTTTCTTCACCGGCTCTGAAGGATGTTTGTGTTAGGAGCAAGGACGCTACTATCGGCTCCTGGCCGTACTACTTGGAACAAGAAGCTACTAGGGCTCCTGGCCGTACTACCAGGAACAAGAAGCCACTAGGCCTTACTACTAGGAGCAAGAAGCTACTAGGGGCTCCTGGCCGTACTACTACAAACAAGAAGCTACTAGGGGCTCCTGGCCTTACTACTAGGAACAAGCAGCTACTAGAGGCTCCTGGCCGTACTACTAGGAACAAGAAGCTACTAGGGGCTCCTGGCCGTACTACTAGGAACAAGAAGCTACTAGGCCGTATTACTAGGAACAAGAAGCTACTAGGCGCTCCTGGCCTTACGACTAGGAACAAGAAGCTACTAGGCGCTCCTGGCCTTACGACTAGGAACAAGAAGCTACTAGGGGCTCCTGGCCGTACTACTAGGAGCAAGGAGTGGCCGATTTCTCCCAATGGAGTCTGGAGATGGCCGCCGACCGTCTGCGTGAAGCACTGGGTCTCTGGTTTTGGATGGCAGAGGATGAAATACCGTGCAAGGGTTCTTTGGCCACGTTAGCCAAGGAAGTACCCCCCGTTGCGGCAGCTGCAGCACGACGCGTTGCACACCACGCTGGCCACGTTGTGTGGCTCTGGGGTGGAGATCCTTTTGTGCCGCTTGTGGGCCACCGGCATGTTGCCCATGCAAGAGACACTTGCGGAGGCACCTCTCTGGCTGCTGGGACAATGTGATCTTGGGTATGGGGAAATTTTGGATGGCTCTCCAACGAAATCATCAACCTTAGTTTCGGGAACCCACACGGAGATCGCCGCTTTTGGGTCCAGTGACCCCGAGTTTCTAAGACACATTTGGAGTTTAACCTTGGGGATGAAGTGTGGTCTATTGAATCTGGCCCTTCATGCAGAAGACCCGTGTCTATGCTGCGGGGACAGATAGAAGTTGCTTCAAGCCACCGGTCACCGCTGGGGTTTCGATGTTTTCCAAACAGAACAGGTGCACCCCGCTTGCGTCACAAGGACCTTGCTGTGGGCCGCCACCATTGTGCATTGGCGTATCCCCCACTTCTACTTGATGCACCGCGGGATGCATCCGTGGAGGACTGGGTCGACGGATCCATTTCACCGGAGAATCGGTTCAGTCCCATGAGAAGCACTTCCAAAGGCACCAACCCAATGAGAAGGCTTTCCTTGACAGAGCCGTCGAGCGCGCGGTGTTCTTTTTTTTGGGTGGACATGGACGGGTGACGGACCGGCTTTTGGGTTTCGGTTTGAATCTAAAGGAGTCTGTTTCAAAGGAGTGTCTGTTGGAGGGGCCCGGGGTGCAGAACATCCACTCACTGAAAGGGGACTGCCAGCGGTCGTCTTGCCACACTTGTTCCGCTCCTGGGTGTTTGCAGGACTACTCGTGTTCCTGATTTTGGGAAGTTTTTGTACCGCAGCTCACCTTAACAAGGACTGATTTCGATCTGAAAAAGGGGTGTGCAGGACGTGTGGAAGAGAATTCAAGGTACTGTAACGTAGCAGTTTTGTAACATTGTAACTTGTAACTCCAAGTGGGAGCACTGCAGAAGGAGGTCGATCCTGTGTATATAGCACACAGCAGAATATAGCAGGATCTTGGGCCCAGCGGGTGTGCTGTTGACTGTTGTTGCCTTCTTCAGCTTGACTCATATTGGACGCTTTTGCCCTTAGAACTGGTCCTAGATCTTGAATCTGCCTGATGTTCGAGTGAAAAAGCTGGTTGAAACGGCTTGATCGATGGGCCGCCAAGAAATGGCAGGTAAATAGCAGCTGAACCCAGCGAGAGTCGGTGTTTCCTTTCTAAAACCGAAAAGGGCTGAAGAGGAGCCGAGGAAACAGCTGAGCAAAAAAAAGCTGAGCCAAAAAACTGAAACAGTGCAGCCAAGTCCCTTATCCAAAACCATTGTATAATATTGCAAGTCGCCTCGGGGCCAGCGAAGTGATCCCTGCTTTTCCGAAACACATTTTCTGCCGTGCTTTTCTATCTTGTTGGATTACTTCCCAACAGAAGAATGCAGCTGGGTTTCAATCCCTTGGGGGAGTGGTCACAGTTTGCCTCTGGCGCCCGAGAGCCGGAATCCCACCCGCCCGCCTGGGTGCTGTTAGGTGTGACATCCACGTTGGAAGCCTGTGTGCTGTTATGTGCTGCGACCCGACTTCCACATTGGAACCCGCATGCTGTTAGGCGCTGTGATTCTGTGATCAGACTTCCGCCTTGGACACCTGAGTCATGTTAGGTCAGGTTTTGTGATCGGAACTGCCACCTTGGCAGTTTGCTGAGAGACTTCCACCTTGGATCCATGGGCGGTCCGGTGATCTTACTTCCAGGTCGTGGGGCGCTGTTTCATGCTGTGATTGGACTTCCATCGGGTGCTATACTGTACTGTGATTAGACTTGCACCTTGGAACCTTGCATGCGGACTTCGACCTTGGAAGTCTGGATGCTGAGGTCAGGTGCTTTGATCGAGCTTCCATGTTCGAATCCTCGGTGCTGTTGGGTGCCGTGATTGGCTTCCAGCTTGGAGGCCTGGGTGTTGCTAGCGTTCCGCAGCTCCACCAACGTTTTTCAGCGTGGACAGGGCGCCCTTCTTGTTCTTTCGCGGAAAACGGGCTGATCGTCTACTCTGCCAAAACCTCGCTGAGCAGCGTGTCGGCGACGGAGGCCTTGCAGGTCACGTGAGTGGCGCAAGCAACTGTTTCTAGTCCCATGGACTTTGGTTGACAGACCAAATTAGGCAGGCTGACTTCGCAAATCGTTGGCTCGATGACCTTGGTGTGGTAAGTTCAATAGCGTTAGAGGAGCACAACGAATTGTGTGTTGCCGGCAGTTGTTCTTTGCTCACTGGACTGTTCTGTGCTCACCAACGTGCTGGTAATTGTTGTTGGGTTTGTGCAGTCTTTTTTTTGCGTTGCGGCGCCTTCCTTTCACACACCATGTTATGTCCTACGCGCAACAGGTAGTTGCATGTATCTAGCTGGGCGTTTTGGCGCCGGCAAGCGCTTGTGCACTTGTCGTTTGTGCCTTCTGTTTCCATTGCGAAGCATTCCAGCGCAACACACTCGTTTCTGCAACGTCAACAGCTTTTGCGCTTGTTGTGTGCCTCTTGTCCCAGTTGCAGAACATTCATTCCACAGCCATTCCACGCACAATCAAATATGCCCCACACGCAGCAAGGCCACAGGCAGTCGCGCATACCCAGCAGGATGTTTCTGCCCCGGCAACAGTCTGTGCACTTCTTGTGTGCCTTTGCCTCCATGGCCAAGAATTCTTTCCACGCTGAGAAAACACATGTTCCATGTGCAGCAAAGCCACAGCCAGTTGCACGTACCGAACAAAACGTTTCTGCACCGGCAGCAGTTTTTGCATTTTTTAATGTTTCATGCTTGCTTTCCGGTTCCCACTTCCCGCTCCCTCGCTTTGGGTTCGGCAAACGGATTGGGATTGGCTGGGAGCTTCAGCAAGCCAAAGCCACATAGTTGGAGTGTTTGAATAGTCCCAGACTACTAGTCAATTGAGTTGTTACTGTATTTGCTGTTGTGTTGCAAGGCTAGGCCAATTGCCTTAGGCCTTGGAACCGTAGTTGACCTCGACTTTACGTGGCGCACTCATGCATGCCCATTGTGCCGAGGCCACGTGCATGCCCAGCATCACAAATCCTATTTGCCCACAGCCTTCTCTGGCACCAACATGCATCCGGTGGAGGTACGATGCTCGGCAAGACGATCGGTGGACAGTGGACGGATGGGTGGACGATGCCCGGCTTCGGCTTCCCCCACCTTTTTGGTTCGCGGAGGCTCAACGCGGGCTCACCAGGTAAGTCGGTGGATGAACGGATGGCCCTCCCATCGGTTGGGTGAGGAAGGAGGGGAAATTCCTGTTCTTTTATTGCAGGGGCCTTTTGAGTGGTGCAGAAAGCCGGTCCGATGGGATGCTTTTTTATAACTTTTTTTCGTTCCCATGAACGTGGAAGATTGGCGAATCGACTCAATCGGTCGGCACGTTTGCGTTTGGTTGGAGTTTTGGAACTGCTCAGCTGCAGCCAACGTGTGTCCAAAGGAAAGGCATGGTGCAGGGTCCCAAGTGTGCGAAAAAGTATACTTTCAACGTTTGTTCCTGCACTGTGTTGGTCTGCGAGAACAGAGTGCTCCCAACATTGCCAAACCGTTTTTTTGCAACAAACATATGCGCCATCGGGGTGGCTGGCGGCCAGGCCACGTTATACTACTTGATGCCTTCACTTTTCATGGCCTACCTCTGCCGCCTGCACCCCGCAGTGGCCTTGGGCTGCATCTTTGACTGCGCCGTCGGCGCCTGGCTGGGCCACGATGGCTTCCGGTGGCCGGGGGCCGGGGTCGCTCGGCCGATTCAGGCGGGGGGCCGGGGTCGCTCAGGTCTCGGACCCGTGGGAACCGACTCGACCTCCGCTCGCTTGGACCGGTCGGGGACTGGTGGCAGTCCACTTGAGGGCCGTCGAAGTGTGCCAAAGCGCCTGGTGGGGAGGGTGTTCGGGTGGTCCTGGTGGGGAGTTCCGATGGTCCGATGGCTTTGCTCCATCGGCGTTTTTTTGACCAGGGAGACTCCCGAGCCACGCCCCCCTTGGAAACAAAAACACAGACGACGACTGAACCCATGAGGGCAGAGATGGCAGAGGGAGTCAACACAGATCCCACAAAAACATCCAAACCTGCACCTGGTTTGTTCTGTCAGCGTTTCGTTCCGCACTGAGTCCCGGTCCAGGTTTGTTTTGTTGGTTTGTTGCTATTGGATGGTGGTGGTTGCGGTGCTTCAGAAGGGCTTTTGCTGCCCATCTCTTTGTTCTTCGGGTGGTTGCACTTGAATCTGCTTCACGTCGTGCAGTCACGATGACTGCACAGCACACTCAGGATTTCTTTCACCAGCTCCACCACGAGCATTTCGACTGTAACTATGGGGCGCAGCACATTCCCATTGACAAGTGGCTAGGGACCTACTGTGGCAGCAAAGCAGACGCTCGGGGAAGCATCGCGTGATGGAAGATGTTTCAAGGCTTACTGTAAGGGCCGAGGCACGCAGAAATCCAAACGAAAAGAACTCGAGGCCTGCAGCTTGCCTGCAGGTTGGATTTCGGTTGAAATTTGTATGGGCTGCCAAGCAGATCCGGAAAAAGGCATGGACATTTCTCTGGGCCCTCGTCGACCGTCGCACGCCAAGCCAAGCAGTTCCTCTTGGATCCGCCGACCGCGGTCGGTTCGGGCTCCCGGACGTCGACCGAGCCGACGCCCGAGGACTTGAAGAAGGTGTGGGGCACCAGCAGCTCGGTGGGGCGAGAGGGCAACATGGAGTGCACCCAAGTGTGGGACTGCAAGTGAAGGAGCAGAATTCCACCGTGAAAGACACAAAAGACCGCTTTCCAAGGCCGCTGAAAGACAGACGCCCACGCAAGGATTGGGCCGATTGGATGGGTTTTGCGTTCGTTTCTGGTGTGAAAGGCCCCGCCGCACCAGCAACAACAACAGGGAGAGAGGTTTTAGCAAAGTTTAAGCAGAACGTTAGCGCGTCAGAGTTTGTTTCAGCGTGAATCTGGAACATCACATCAAGCTTTCGGCTTCCTCTGGATTTGATGCGCTTTGTTTTGCAATGTTTCAGTGTGAATTGGATTCAGATTCCCTGCGTAACCTGTGATCCCAACAGGCGTGTCAAGTCTTTGGTGGGAGATTGTCCCCACAGGAGAGCCTCGCAGGGAGGCTGTCGTCGGCCTCGAGCCCAAAGTGTTGGTGACCGCCAGACTTTTGAAGGGCTTTTATGGTCAGACCTTGGCCATCACGTGCGGGATGGTAAGCATCCTAAAGCATTTGTCAAATTAGCAAAGATGGGGATGCCTTTTGTTACTAATAGCTTCTGTTCCTAGTAGTAAGGTCAGGAGCTACTGGTAGCGTCCGTGCTCCTAGTAGCGATGCCCTTTGTTACTAGTAGGACTCCAAAAACTGGTCAACGACTTGGGAAACCTCCGAGTTTTGGACCAAAAGATCCTCGCGAAGGAATCCATCCGCATCACGTGCTGGGACCAAACCAACAGGCGAGCCGGCCACAAGCAGCTTAGTTCATTGCTGGAGCTCAGAAGCAGCCAGTCGACAGAAGCAAAGAAGTGTAGAGCTCAGTGCTGCTGCGCAAGCTGGTTCAAGAAGGAGTTGAAGGACCATGACGAGGGTAAGACATTGTGTCTCTACTCTAGATCGCAAACTGAGCAGTGTTATGGTTTTGGAACACCCCACGCAGTAAAAGAGGTGATAGACATTTCTGGAAGATATAGAAAAGTGAATTGACCAGTGGAACGTGAATTGAAGACGTTTCCATGTCTATCCAAACCAGGTCATATTTTTTCTGGTTTTAAAGCTCTGAGTCTAGTTGCATCAAGCCTGCAGGCAAGTCAAAGAAAGGGGCCTTTTGGTCTCACCCACCAATTGTTTAGTGATAGGCTACTTTTGAACAGTCAGTGGAGGCAATCTCGTATGTTCAAAGCTTTTATATAGTATTTAGTGCTGTCAGAATGTTTTGTTTCTCTTTGGGATGGTACCACCAGTGGCACAAAAAACAGTTCGTACAAGAAACACATTGTCATTTGTTGGTGTTAGTGGCCACCACAAAATCTGTTGCTTCCCTACATTCTGAATATTTTGATGGCGCGAACACTTGTGCAAATTCTTGGAATAACTAACAAGACGTGACAGTTTGCTCTCAGTTGGCTCGCTTTGACTTTGGCAGGTGGGCTGTGCCACTGGAGCAGGCCTTCCTGGCTGAAAGCCCGGATGCTAGCGACGAAGCACAGGCGTGGGACATTTTTGGAGCTCTCGTGCAACCCCCGCTGGGCTGGACGCGTTCCTTTGGAAGGAGTGACTTCAGGCAGCAACTCGCCGACCCGGACGGGTTGTTGTGGAACCGAAGTGGTTGACTCGGTCCATTGGTTTTGTTGACCTTTTGACTCCTGAAGCAGACCAACCTGGATGAATGGATGTCAAAATCCAGGGGCTTCAGCATGCTTCAGCTCCGTTTCTGGACGGGGCCCTCGCACCCTTGCCGGACTGGGCATTTTCGGCCAGAGAACCACCAAACCCCGAAATTCTGGTTCACCCTGGGTCGAACAGATTCCTCTATGTGGATGTCAAGCGAACGCATGGTTTGTAGATGTTTGTAGGGTTCAATGACCCTCCAACAGGGTGCTATACAGTCTGCACACCTCACCGGCCCCCGCGGGTGCAAACCCCCGCTCGCCTCGAGGCGCGGTGCCGCGCGGTGCGGGACGCCTTTGCCGAGGACGTGGGGGAAGACTTGCAGGTCTGACCAGATCACTGGGGGTCCGAAGTCTGTTCACAGGGTATCTTTTTGTACGTTCTTTTTCCCGAAAGCATTGCGAAGGGTTCTTCCGGAAAAACCCTTGAGCACTGACACTTCGACACTTACACTTACACACTGACACTTCCACCACATTCGCACGACATACACTGACACTTCGACACTGACACTTACACATACACACTGACACTCGGCAAGCACGCAGTGTAAGTATGCAAGTGATGGGTACGCAAGCATGCATTGAGCATGCAAGCATGCAATGAGTAGGCAAGTGTGAGTATGGAAAACTAGCACGGGAGATGTCCTAATGAAAAACATTTCCCCACTTTATAAATTCTCTCTTAAAGGCGGAGGGCGGGACGAACAGCGTCAACCGAAAGTGCAACCCTCTGCGGAGATCGTGCGTGTCGAGTGCGCGAAATGCAGGCGAGAG
>CAXAMN010025361.1:1553426-1602812 GCA_963970005.1 Durusdinium trenchii | reverse complement strand
TCGTTCATCTCCTCTGACAGGTCACTGCTTCGAGACACTTCTGGCGTACCTGCCTCGGCGCTTTTCTGTCCTCATTCCGGTTCGTTTTTTTTCCGTGAGCTTTTCCTGGCCGTGCACGCTGCTTCTCCCCTTACCAGCAGCCCAAATGCTCACGACGATGAGCTGGGCTGTCACCGCTTGGCCGCCGGTGGGGGGTTTGGGAGGCCGCACCACACACAGACACCCACACACTGCCTCAACTTACACGAACACACACATACGCAGACTCATTTCCACATGGACATAGATACACGCACAGAAGCCCACACACTACCTCAACTCACTCGACTTCACACTTCACACTGCACACTTAACAGATAACTCGCACTCTGACTTCCTACGTGATGAAGAATGCTTTCGGGCCACTCGTCGTCGCCACTCGTCGTCTAGTTTTCTTTTAAAATCTTTTAAGTATAACCTGAGCTCTAGGATTCCAACCAGCATATATACATATAGTGATAGTGATCTATAGTGGGTTGTCACACATTTTTACCGAGCGACCATGGTCTTACTACGGATGTTTGACTACAATACCACGTTCACCTTTCTTTTAAGGGTCTTGGCAGACTAGGGTGAATCCTTTTGCTCTGTGATGGAGGAGCATGGTTTGTTTGAGTGTACGGTAGCTTAGCCTTTTTGGAATCATGAGATGTTGACTCGAGCTTTCCCATCATACGGATACGCCAGCACACTTCGCTGATTCTACAAGCATGGCTAATTTTGTGCGGGCTTAGATGGATGAGTGCGCTGCTTCGAACCGAGCTCTGCCTACCAATCTCCTTCGCACCTCTCAAAGCCGGCCCATCTGATCATCCAGATCGCAGGAACTCCACCTGGCCTTGAAATCGGCTGGGCTCTCACGGGAGGTGGGCATCGAACCTGGCTCGCGACGTTGCTCGCGACGCGAGCGGCTAATGGGGGGGTGCCCTGCAGTGCTTTGAGCCTCAGCTAATGGGGAGGGAGATTCATGTGGAGCGCAGGTTTGATGCTCTTTTGTGGTAGGCCTTGTCCTGGTAAAGGTATGAGAGAGGCTACAGGCCCCTAAATGGGGAATTCTTCCAGCAAACTTTGATTTGTCTAAGACCCCCAAAGGTGCCAGAATAGATCAACCCCCATCACCACAAAATGACGGGCATGCATTTCTGATCACAGAACACAACGGAGTTCGTTTACTCTACTTCAAAGACAACATACCGGAGTGGGCCCCCTTTTTTTTGAGAGCTCTGTATGTCAATTCCGAAACAACTGCTCTTATTCAATTGGCACCATTTACTTGCACGTGCTTTCATCCATGAGATCAATGTTTTTGGATATTCACCACCTGGTTTTGCTGATCCAAATTCTGGCACAATAGCCTGCCATTTTAAATTTGGCACAGAAAGAATTTCACGGCGACAGTCTTGGAACTCTGTGCAATTATTTCTTTTTGGTGGGGTATAAAACAACCAAACCGGCTCCGTAGGTGATCCACCAACCACTCTGAATGGGCTTCCTATGTAGGAAGCCTCCCATGTTCGGGCTTCGACCGGTTTCGATCTCGGTCAGATCACTTCCGCTTCGTTCGACGTTCTTCGCTCTCCCGAAGAATGCTTCGATGGCCAGACGGACCTGGCGGCGGTGCCCCTGAGGGTCGAAGTGCGGGGCACTGCAGGCGCGGCGGCGTGGGGGAAGGGGGGAAGGGGATCCCGGTGGCACGCCCACCACGCGGTGGGAGAATTGGGAGAATTGGTGGAGTCACCCGGGGTCTTCAAGAACACTTCACACGTTTCCGACGGCGCTGTGTGTGCGAACAAGCCACCGCGCCAGGCGCAAGCGGCTTTGACGAGTTGTGTGTGGGTCCTGTGTTCTTTTTTTTTGAAAAGCTCCGAACCAACGGATTTCGGGGATGCGAAGAGTCCACCGCTTCGGGAAGAGTCCACCGCCGTCGGTGCGGGCGGAAGAAGGGACGGAGTGTGGCCCATCCGACCGTCGTGGGACGGCCTCGTGGGCCATGAAAAATGGCTGGATCCATGTCGGAATCTCGGGGGGGGGGGGCGAAACTGCCCTCATTCCCTGCTTTTTCGTCGCACCAGCCAGTCCGCGCGTTTTATGGCCAGTCCCCTGGGTGAACTTGAGAGCTTGAGCCAGCCCAGATGGGAGATTGATCCATCGCAAAACTGTCCATTTGGGCGGAACTCTATCTGGGGAATTTCCTTTGTTCGTCTGTCTCACTTTCATCATTGAAATATACTGAAACATGCAACTGAAAGACCTCCAGCAGGAGCAACAGGACTACACTTTCCACCAACAGAAGACCTCCCGATTTCAGGTGTCTCTCAGAGGTTCGGAGCCGCTCCTGCGCTGCAATCGCCGGTCAGGCCGCGCGCTCCTCGACCGGAGCATCGCCGTGGGCGCCAAGGCGGAGTGCGATGTGCAGGTGGGGGGGTGAACGGGGCCGGTGTGGAGGTGAGACATGCTGGGGCCGTTCACCCCCACAAAAAGGAACGGACCATGTGGGCGTGACGACCATTTGTTGCAGGCCTCAAGTGGAATGTGGGGGCCAATGGATTTTGAGAAAAGACAGGATCAATGACTCCCCCTAGGCCCTTGCCGCTTGCCTTCTCAACCTTATCAGATCCTGACCCTTCCAGAACTCCAAGCTACGTGCAGAGCTGCCCAGGTCTTTGGCGATGAAGAGGTGCTGCCCCTACAGCGTCTTGGAAGGAGACAGGCTGTGTGCAGGTCAAAACTCAAGACCGAACCCTAGTAGCTTTTTCTGCGGGCCGGGAGCCCCTAGTAGCGTCCTTGCTCCTAGTAGTAAGGCCAGGAGCCCCTAGTAAAGCTTCTTGTTCCTAATAGCTTCTTGGCCTCCAACCTAATAGCGATGGCCTCCACCTAGCAGCTTCTTGTTGCTAGTGTTACTAGTAGTTTTTCCTTTCGACCGGTGAACACGAATAGATTCCTCTGTGTTCCGGATGGGTGGGGGTGAGGTTTTGACCGCCAGAGTAGGATGGTTTCGGAGTTGGGTCCCTACTTGCAGACGTCACATTCATATTCCCATGTCCATCGTGAAGAGGCCAACTCGGTGCGCAGGCACATCCCAGAGATTCAAGAGATCTGCTTGTCCAGCCAAGAGATCGGTGTTTCATGAGGGCCGAGTGAACACTCGGAGGTGGGCGGAGGTGGGAGAAGATCGGAAGGGCATCAAACAATTTAAAAGGGGGGGGTATTTCAGACTGGACTTTGAAGTTGGACATCCCCTTCTTATTCTCGCAAAACACACCAGAAGGAACATGAAAGGAGGCTTGGCTTTGGGGATTGTGGGTTGTGGGCACTGGTCACCTTACTTGGCCTGGCATCTAGGAATCGAGGACTCTGCAGTTCTTCCAGGATCTGGTGACAAATCCATTGAATATGGATTTCTTCCATCCAACGTCGTCTCAGGTTCCTCGTTTGCTCCCTCCCTTGCGGGCACATCATCGCGGACATCTCTGGCCGAACGGCACTCGCCTGGCGTAGCAACCCATCAGCCGAGCTGGCGGCAGGTGTGGGGCGAGCTGGCGGCAGGTGTGGGGCAGGTTGGTGGGTGGTGGCAGATCAATATATATATATATCTCCCTATAAGGCCCTATAGGCTAATTGAAATGGTGCCTAAGAAATGAAGAGGCGCGGTTTCTGGTCTTCGCCTCCTCGAGGTCGTTCCCTTGTGACAGAAGGGCTCCGCATCTTGGCTTGTCGGTTTTTCTCAGTGCACCTTGCGGTGGGCATTCTGAGGGCTTTCGATGGGAGGTACGAGTATCCAACACGGAGGTCTCCTTGCCAAGCAAAGAAGACTTGATGGGGACTCTTGCGGGGTGCTGGGTTTCTTGGATTGAACGTTGAAGTTTGGACTGTTGATTAATTAACCGAATAAACCCGCCCTGGCCTGGAGATGTTTGACCTTGCAGCTTTTTCCCCCAAACAATTTACTGTTGGGGTTCTCTTTTAGGAAAAAGAGAGCTGGCCACAGTGGCTGGCGACACCCCTGAATGCTGTGTCTGGAGCTTGTCCTCCTCTTGTCCTTCTGGTGCTTGCAGCTGTCCTGCTGTTGTCCTCTGGCCGGGCTGGCCAACGGGCCTTGCGGTTGGTCGAAACGCCGCGGTTTTTCTTTCTCCACCGCCTTGTCCAGGTATGTCTTCATCCTGGGATTTCTCATGACATGTCTTGACGTGTCTCCCTTCGTTTTTCACATGTGACTCAGGCATCAGGAACGGTTGTTTTCAAGCATTCTTTGTTTACGTGCCGTTCTCAAACAGCTGGAGCTATAGGTATATGATTGCAGATGCTCCCACCAACATTAGAATTCAAACAGTTGACATTAAAAAATAATGCTGACGCTGTTTGGGGTCTCTGCTGGCATAATCGATTAATAGATGAATCGGAATCGACCATCAACGTTGAGGCTTCACAGTTTCACCTGTTTTCACATTCTCATATGTGATCCGTGCCAGGCTCAGTGTGGATGATCCCGCCAGAGGAGAGAGTTCCTGGGCTTCCTGGGCTGCGGGTCAATCAATCATGTGGAACTCGCAAGATACCATGCGTCCGTTTTGTCATGTTTTGGTGGTAGGGGTCCAGGCTTGTTCTGAGGGTTGCTTAGTTTTTGTATACGTTTTTGTTACCCTTTGTGAGCCATGGTCACGGGCGAAGTTGTGAATTCGACACGCACCTGTGTTAAGTCGTCTGGTCCTGTAGAAAGTCGTCTGGATGCTGCGTTTACAATGGGTCACCAAAACGCTGCAAACTTCGACATAAAATTAGTTCTTTCCTGCACAGGGGCAGTGAATTCTTGATGTATAGCAGTTTTGACAAACATACTTCCGTAGAGCGTTTACATTGTGTTTTAACATAAAACGGGTGACTTTTCGCGAGCCGGGTGACTTTGACAAATGCTGCGTTTACATGCGGCCGGGTGACTTTCTGCAAACCCGGGTGACTAAACCCCAGCGCTTGTAGGCGCAGGCTGCATTTGAAGGGTTCCCAAAACGTGCCCAAAACCAAAGCGATGCTTCACAGGGGTGCTGACCCCAAAAACGATACCGGATTTTTACATGCACTATATCCTTGAAGTTGATGCGCTAACCCTGCAACACCCTGCAAAACGATACCTACAGTGTCCATGTGCCAAACGCTGCAAAACGATATGGGACGTCCAAACTTTGAATCAATGAACGCACCCTAAATAAGTAACAGCTCATTACAGAACATATTCCTACACGCATTATCCACCTTGTTCCCCATCCACCCCCTGATTTTAGCAGCCTTCCTTTCTTGTTGGACTCTTCTAAGCTGTCCACCGCCCAGGTGGTCCTTCAGGTGGGGCATAGCTGCGTGGCCCTGGGGCCTCCTGCGAACAGCTTGAAGGCCCGAAAGATCCTCGGCTGGCCCCAACGAACGCCTTGACACAGAGCTCCCCCCACGGATGCCTCGGGGGGAGGCCTTTTCGGGTGGTTGGGGCTCCGAAACTGGTTGCTTCTGGAAGGGCGCTCCAGGGCCCTCGCCCTTGTCACGAATGGTCCCGGAACCGGGGGAGACATTCCACCGTGTTCCCGGTGGTGGCCTGAACACGGTGGTCGCGAAGTCTGAGGAAAGCCCGAACCTTTGGGGAGGCCTTCCGCGAGGCGAGCTCCGAAGACCGGTCCGGTGACGAAGTCGAGCTCCTGAGGTCACCTGGAAAATGGAGGAAAGTGGAACCTTTTTGGGAATATGTTGACACAATCAAAGGGGTCCAGACCGAAAGTCAGACAAGCAAGGGAGTTCAGTCAATTGAGAGAAGAACGGTGCCCTTTACAGGTTCTGATCCAAAGATTGGAAGCACACCTCTCAACCCCTCACGTTCTCTGAACAGAACACCTTGCAGAAGCCCGCCCAAGTCCTCTGCGCAAAAGGACCCCCTTGCAGACCAGTGACACTGGTTCTATGGGTTTTTCATCAAGTTTGGGATCATAAGCAACTGATACGAAGGATCAGCATGCTTGTCAGTCTAAGGACACCCCTAGCCCATGCTGTTGAGTGCTCGGGCTCATGGTCTTTGCAGCCAGTTCTGTTCAAGTCACACGTTGTTCACCATCCCGGCCAAATGGCAAACGTTGTCCATCCGGGTAACCGTCCGTTTCGGAGGACTTCCCGGCCAAGAAGTGCCAGAAATCCTCCTCGGCCAGTGGGGGCTGCCCAGTGCTCGACCGAGCGAGCGACCCCAGTGGTATACCTAGTAGCGATGCCCCTTGTTACTAGTAGCTTCTTGCTACTAGTAGTAATGGCCTCGAACCTGCTAGCGATGGCCTCCAACCTAGAAGCCTTTGTTACTATAGTAGCTTCTAGCTACATATGATTCCATGTTGAAAACGTAAGACTCAGCAACAGGGACCACGGACCAACTTCGACTGGCATCCTCTGGCCGTGTTTGAATCAATATGGACCGAGCAGTTTGGGTGAGTTGAAGAGGGGGGGTGAAGGTTCGAGGACCATGGAGCGCCTGATACGCATCTGGGACGTCCCGCAATTTTCAGGACAAGCCGAAGATGATTCGTGTTGTTTGAATCGAGACTGACGCCGGGTGGTATATAGAGCCGTATAGAACCCTGGAAGTTGGGTTTAAGGGAAGTAATCATGGAAGCGGACAATTAGTCCCCTGGAAGAACATTCTCCTCCAGAAAGCTGGTTCTTTCCACTTCCATGTTTGTTTGGAGGAGGGTTGGGGGGCTTAATTTGTCTTTGCATCTTTCTAAAGAGGAGGGGTGGAGAGTTTGTTTTTCTCCGAAAGAGCTGAAGAGAGGGACGCACTTCGTTGATGCAGCTGTTTGGTGGGGAGGAGTGTTCCACATAAACCTGGGACAAATCCCTTAATTTTAGGTCACATGTTTTCAGGTAAAATTGACAAGCGGGACTTTTTGGATCGCGAGCATTTCATCAGAGGGTAGAGGCAGAGGGTTAAACTCATCATCTGACACATGTGAGGAAGATGGAGGGAAGATTGCTTTGGATGATCTGATCTACAAAGAAACTATCTCGAAGACGTCCTGTAGCTCTGAGCTTCAGAGTGGAGATCACCATGACTCCGTGCTAGACGTGATCTCAACATCTTTTCACATAGTGCCAGCGATCCCCAAGGCAACAACACCAAACAAAACCATCTGTCCCCTGAAACAGGCATCATCCGTTGGCCCAAAAACATCTCGATTCACTTCGGCCCCTTGAAGGCCTTCACTTGTTCGGCGGTGCCCGCCTTCCTTGGGGTACCCAACGCCGTCCTCCGTTGGTTCCGAACGTCCTCAGGCACCTCCTGTGGTTCCCTCTACGACTCCAAGCCGGCCGGGGTCCTGGGCTGCGAGGTCGGTCGGTGGAGGTCGGTCGAGTCGAGATGTGCTGTCTGTTGGAGTGGGAAACTCCATGCTGAGAGGGGAAGGGGGCTGGGAGGGAAGGAGTTTTCAGACAAAAGCCCTTGGCAAGTAAGAAATTCTAGGAATTGGAGCCTCCAAAGCCATTCAATTATCCTCAACCAAAGTCTCGAAGGTTGGCGGATTTGGTTTGGCTGCTTGAAACCGTCCATGGCTCTTCCGAAAGTTTTTGAGGAATTCACACCTCTGTTTTATTTTTTCTCAGGTTCTGCATCTTTTTTATTCAGGACTCAGCGCTCGCCTTCTTAGGTGTCCATAGGTGTCCTTCTTCTGGGTGGTTTGGTTCTTTTTTCCGCTTTGTGGTTGGATCTTCGTGGGTCACGGCATCGTTCGCCGAAGTCGACTGATTTTGATGAGAGCCATTGAGGCAATTTTTACACTTTGTTTTCTTCTCCAAACAGAACAGCCAGTGAGGGGTTCTCAATTCTTGCAATAGCGACGATCCTGGGTGGCAAGATGATTTCTGATCTGTCTCCATTTCTCCCTTTGGCTTCTTTTGTCTCCCATGGGCTGAGATGATTCTGCTTTGTCTTCCTTTGTCTCCCATGGCTGTTCTTGATGCTGGGCTGAGATGATTCTGCTTTGTCGCTCTTCTGGATGCTGGGCTGAGACGACTTTGCTTTGTATCCCTTTGCCTTCATGGCTCTTTCGGATGCTGGCCTGATGTGATTCTGCTTTGTCTCTGTCTGTTTCAGTGGCTCTGCTTCTTGGATGTTAGAACCAAATTGATAAAACATATTTTGAGTTGGAAATGGTCTGGCTTGGCCGGTATGCTTTTGGCTTGACCGGAGGTTGGGCGCTGCTGATTGGCCAGCAGAAACATGAAAAAATGCGGTCCAGCTGTCGCTGCTGTTTCCGCGCTTGCGATGATATGCCCACGACACATGATATATTCAGCCCATCAAGGGGATCAAAGGTTTGCACATCGCATGACTGTTGTAGGGCAAGGTGTGCTGGCTCGCACATGCTGAAAACACGATACTGAGGACATCTATTCATTGCGCTCGGACTCTCCAATTAGCTGCATCTGAAGCAGCTGAGCTTGTATATTTTTGTACACAGGACTGCCGAGTTTCTGGGATGCCTTTTTTTGTGCACCATTGGGAGGCTGCAAAACAGCCATAGCTGCTATAGCTCTGGGGACGATTATATAGGTTTGTCGAGGAACACGAAGGCTTCAAGTAAGTGTTTCGAGGATTTGAACACTGAGAAGCATATGCAAATCAGTGTTATGCAAATCAGTGTGCAGATGAGACAAGAAACCACACCCTGCAGGACTGGCCTTTTTGGCTCTCTGGGGACGGACCCATCTGACAGCTGGAGCTCAGAGCCAGCACAGCTTGGCGCTGTCACGGAGTCTTGGTTGGAGCCGAAGAAACACAGCTTCCACCGAGAGAGACACAGCCTTGTTTATTGCAGAGGATGCTCTTCACTTTGAATAATGTCAGGACCACCAGGTTCTGTGTTTAGTGCCCCCCTGCACAAAGAAAAGTTTGTCTTAGAGTAGACCGTTTCATTCTCTGCGGTTTGGGGTTCCCAAGGCAAGGGACCAGGTCGCATCTCCTTTTCTGCTGGCGACCTCCAACCAGGTCACCAATTGAGACCTCTTAGGGGCCCAACAACCCGCCTCTGTGACCAGCAGGGCGTACAAGAACGCTGACGACGGCACTCTCCAAGCGTCAGCGACGATGCGCGCGATCAGAGCGTTGCTTTCGTCGAAGACGTCGGAGGCGTGATCAGAGCTGCTCCAGGCAGATGACAGAAGGAAGTTGAGGAGCCATTTGAATCACCTGCATCAAAAGGGAGTGAAACAATGGGCTTGATAGCCCAACTTAGATTCAGATGAGGAACACTAGAGTCACTAGAGGGTTTGAGACCCAATGTTTGAGACCTAGAGGGTTTGGGATCCGTCACTTCCGCCCAGTTGCAGGCTGGATCTATCCTATGGGTTGTAGCCGTGGGGGAAGGTTGATGACATGAATTTGGGTTTGGCCTCTGTCAACCAAACTAACACCATAACACCATGTGCATTCATGTGCAACATCATGTCATGTCCTGATCGCGCCCGTTGGAAGCGGGCGATCCGAGAACGAGACGAAGTTGCTACCGCGTCGGTGGCTCTCCCGGGAAAGATCCCTCCGAAAAGCCTTTTGAGGACCTCAAGGTTCCGTGTCGTTCCAGTCGCTGGGTTTTTCTTCTGAATCATACACAAAATCGCTGACTTCTGCTGCTCAACTTCCTTTGCAGCTAGGATCCCCTTTGAACCGCAGTGCTTATTGATTTCGGGCCGCCCACAGACGTGCCACTCGACGTCGGCCCCTCTAGACCTTCGGACAGTCGCTTGGGCGATCGCGACCGAGCATCTTGAGGGTTCCCCAAGACAGGTCCATTCGGCCTGAAGTCCATGGCAGAGAAGTTCGGAAGAATTCGATGCGAAGTGCAACTTCCATGTGTTTTGAGCGATTATACAATCTGATTGTTTTGATTGTTTTTTCTTGGACTCCTCCAGAAGTGCTCCATTTGAGCCAGCGGCCCATGCGAAATACATCCGAACTGAATCGAATTGAACTCTTTGCGTGGCCAGTTTAATGGGTCGCGCCATGACCAGAAAATGAACCGTTGAGGTGTGGGTTGGCAAAACAAACAGCAATGAATCGATTTTACTTGTTACAAGGACTACCTGCGGTCGGCAAATGCTTCTGAAGCATTCGATCAATGACTCTTGTGAAGAAAGTCAAGTTGACCCCGTTCAAACACCCAAATGTGGACTGAAGTGAGTGTGCTCCCCTCTCCGCATCTCTAATGCATTGCAAGGTGTCCTGTTAGGGGATTCACAACGAAGACGCACATCGACCATTCTGTTCCCCCACGGTTGTCTCCGTCTCTCGTTGTCTCCGGACGGAGCTGCGTTCCGACGTGGATTGCATTGGAGCCCAATTTTCGGAAGAAGACCGGTCAACTCAACAGGCTCTCGTAACAGGTGCATCGCTAGTAGTAACAGGTGCCTTACTAGTAGTAACAAGAAGCTATTAGAAACAAGTGCCTTACTAGTAGTAACAATAAGACTGATGACCTCCCGTTCCTTCAGCACTTGAAGGGGCTGTATTCAGCACGAGAAGAAGGCAATGAGCAAACTGGGAGAAGAAGCTTACAAGGGTTTCAGAGTCAATGGCACAGTCCCCAAGTTCGGTAGTCTATTTGGACCCCCCATCTAAAAGTCATCAAAAGGGGTGCCAGTGCCATCGAGCCTTCGAAACCGTAACTTGTTAAAAAAGACTGGGAGATGACAGGACAGGTGAGCAAAGGGAGTCCACACAACGTGACTCAGCCAGCCTGCACCAACAGCTTAGCTCGTCGCGGCTGGGCGATCTCTTTCATCTCGGCGCGCGACTGACGGGTGCGACCTGTCGGACGGACTTCAGATCGCGAACTCCTCGTGATTTGGGTTCAGTGCCTAACTGGTAATCTCCAGGCCATGTGAAGCCCACATAGATTGTGAAGGTTTAAACAAGTAACATCAAGTAACTCAGTCACTCAGCTGAGCTGACCCGATTACGTAGTCGTCCCGATGGCTTTCCAAGTAAACCCACCAACTAAGCCAGACATCGGGACTTACTTGGTGGGTCGTCGTTCGTTCGGAACCTCGGCATGATCTCATCCTCCCACAGGGGAGACGTTGGGGGTGGCAGTGGGACTTCGTACGCGCGGCGTACGCGGCGTACGACCAGTTGGGTGGCGGGTCTAGCATGGGACGGCTTGCTGGAACTCAGCTCAACGTTCAAGAATGCCACCGCAACTTGGGGGTTGGCAAGACTGAGGCATTTTTTGGGAGGGAGGTTTGATTCAGATACCCTGGCAGTCCAAGACTATTTTAAGAACGGGTCTTTATATAGGCGGCTCGAGACGGATTTTTCTCTACTTCAGTGAGGCAAAAGAAGAACAAATGCATATTACATATTACTCTTTTTTAGAGATACAGTAAGGACTACATCAATTCGATCACGTCTTTTTTGCCACATGCCATTCTGGGCGAGAATCGGGCCAAACTCAGAACCAGGTCTCACAGGCTTTGGGTTCAAAGGGTACCATCCTCCCCCGCCGTCGACACTGCAGAATTCATGGTCGCTTCGCTGGACCATCCATAGATGTCCGTTGTTTTGTTTTGAATCATTGCAGGACGATCTTCCTCTCCTCTTCCACTGGTCTTCCCTCAAGCTTGATAGCCGAACCCATTTTTTGGGATCCCTTGCAATTTACTATCTGTTTCCTCGAAACCTTTTGGTCGACTGGTGGACAGAACATTCTTTCGTGGCCAGCACGCGTCCCGACCGCAAGCAGAACTCTTGATGTGTCCGTAACTCTGCGCGAGTGGCTAGAGGGCGGGGCCATGAGGCCGGGTTTGGAGGTCCGAAAGAAGACGGAGCCGCGAAGGCTGCAAGGGATGAAGACAGCTTGATAGAGTCCGATGAATTGCATAAGCCCCAATGAAGGCAGCTTGGGTTTTCTTGCAAGGGCAGCATAGGCTGAATCCTAGCAGTTCGACACCGCCCCAAGATGACAACTCTACTTGTCTTTGTTCGCCCGGTTTTGATCAGATCACTCTCAGCTTGGCCACACTACAGAGCAACAACTCAAGAAGAAGAAGAAGAAGAAGAAGCAGAAGAAGCATCGCGATTTGATTGGGGATCCCTTCAGTACTGACTTCTTCAACAACAAGTCGAATCCCGAACCAACCTCAGGTGTTTGGTCCGGGTACGGACCTTGATCTAATTTTGACAACGAGACCTATTGCCATTATTTTCAGTTTTTATCAATCAAATACAATCAAAAAACACAATCACAAAGAACACACACACACACATACACGTATACAGAAATGTTTTTGACACGTTCTTCGAGAAAAATGAAGGGTCCAAGGATCCTTGCCAATGGTTCAAGGTGGTCCTTTGCGGTGACGTGCGCTGTTGGTGAGGCCTAGAGCCCCGTCCTCGACCTAGGCTGGACCAAGGGGTCTGGTGAAGTCTTAGACGGCCAGGTACCCATGAGAGGTACAGTGGAAGTGACCTGCATAGTGGCCGTTGTGACGAAATCACTGTGGCCTACTTTGAGGCAGGCTGTCGAACTTGGAAGGCTTTCTGCTGTTATTTTTGGATGATCCCTTCTCAGTCGGAATCCTACCATTGGCAGGACATATGGAAAAATGTTGCAGGGCAAATATAGTGTCCAGTCACAGTTTCAAGCGGAACTAAAGCTTGATATTTATGCGTTTACGAAGGAAGGCAGCCCAAAGCAACAGCACCGTTGGCATCTCCCTGCTCCTGGAAGAATCCTTGCACTGCCTACCTTCCAAACCTTGTTTTAATTTTTTTAAAGAGTTGAACAACACCTGCCTGCCAATCCACATGTCCATCCTATTCAAACATGCAACGGTCTTTGTTTCTATACCCATTTAGCTGATTCTGTTTGCTGATGATTGCATTAGGTTCAGCTTCAGATCCACATTTTGCCCTCCTTGCTTTTGACTGGTTTTCTCCATGACTCCATACATTGTTCGGTATTTTCGGTAGATTTGACTTGTTCGTTGCCTCATTCCATGCCAAGAAGTGTTTGCCTTCCAACTTGAGCATCGATCAATGTTCTGGAATAGCTGGACGTTTTTCGTCCATGCCGTAGCCTGCCAGCATTTGTTGTGCCACTGGTCTGAGTCAAAAAACAGGCTGAAGAGCCGTTCCGCGAGGACTCGTGTACAGAAACTTGCGGCGCTCTTGGTTCCAGGCCTAAGCAATGCCGAACTAGGCCCAGCGGGGCTAGCGACCGGCAGGTGGGATGGGCTTTTGAGCAACGACGGGTTCCACTGCTGGCTGCGGAGATGGGTTCCACCAGCGTTGTCCTTTCTTGGTTGTCTCACAAGGAAGGAAGGGTACCCTTGTGTCCATCCCAACCAGGCCGCAGTCAAGACCGGAAGCCTCATCCCAGCTTTGCCCCTTTGCCGGGGCAACCGTTTGAAGGTGTACAGGGCGGCTCTGGCCGACAGCATGGTGTACAGACGCAATGGCCGAGCATGCGCGCCAAGAGGGCTGCGCTCGGTCGCCGCTCCCATCGTTTGGGGTGAAGAAGGTTTTCAAAGTTTGATCGACATGAGACTATAGGGGTGTGGCGAGCTGAGGGAAGTTGTACTGCCAAAATATTCAATGACATCAAGTGCTCATACCCACCAGGACAACTGACATCCCCGTTGGGATCACGCATTCTGAGAGAAGGCCGACGTGCCGGACGGCTACCATGGCAGTGGTCGGTGCAGAAAGCACGGCCAAATGGGGAGCCCGAACAAGAGCAGACAGGGACCCCAATTTCGAAGTGCTGCTTGCCTTTTGCTTCCAAATACTTAATACTCTTCAAGACCTTGAAGCAGTCTTTTTTTGCTTTGCAATTCCCTGAACGGTGCCCATCGGTGTCCTTCCTAAATGAAGTTAGGGGGGTGGTCAGTGATATATGCCATCTGAAGGCGGTTCAGTAGAGTGGTTCTAATTACTGTGACGTTCGGGTTTTGCTCATGGCGGTCAATGGCTCCCCTCAAAAACAGAGATGGAGGCCACATAGGAAACGAGAGGAACCCGGGTTCGGAAATCTGCAGAACAGAACAGGAACGGCTTGAGTCTGGGTCTTTGGGGGTTGCAGACTTCAGAAGTCTTTTTTCTGTTCGATCGTTGGCCATGTTTGGATGCTGTCGGTTCTGCTCCACTGCCATGGTGGTTCTGCTCCAGGATCCTTCCAGAGACTGCATTCGCGACGCAACAAAAGGGGATCGGGGACCTTGTGCTGCATGGAGATGTGGAATGGCCGCTTGCCCATTGAGGAGGACACCATTCAACGAGAAAGAGCTGGCAAACTACAAGATGGACATCAGATGGAAACATGACCCCAGATGTAGACATCAGGCAACGCTGACTGGATCTGACTGGTAGATCCGTGGATGTTCAAGCATGTCCGACTAACTTTGGACTTGTTGACATGAGTTGTGTTCGTTGGTCGATGTGATTTTGTCAGAGATATGTCTGACTAATGCCCTCAGCTTCGCTGGGTGTCCAGGACCCCTGGCCAAGCGACCACCTTCACCAAGTTGGGAAGAAAGTTCCACCTCCAGCAATGACCCTTACGGCCCTTATGGTTGAATAATATAGTATAAATTAGTATTCTATATAAATAACCTTGGAACAGAACAGTGGGTTTGAGATCGATGGCACAACCAAAACGGCCAGGGAATGAAGATCCTGTGGGAAGTAATTCTCCTCACACACGGTTTCTGCTTCCCACCGAGAGTTTGGCATCGCCGGGGCCGCTTTCGCTGCATGGCTTTTAAGCGAACTAGGTGTGCAGAACGTGGGGGATCATATCCCAGCGCCACGGAAAGGGCGGTGATTGGAACATACAGAGTTCGGGGATGTCAAGGGTGTCAAAACCATCCTTTCTCCGTGGTGCTCGAAGAACGGATGCCGGTCCAACCACCGAGGACGCGGGTCGTCCCCATGCACCCGGCATTCCGGACAGTCGGTACGAGCACCAAACCGGCTGCTCCAGTCGACCAGGTCGGTCGATCTGGGCAGGGGACCCCTTTGGAGCCCTGGTCCTTTGGGGGAAGGTTGGCTTCGTCCTGAATCCGGTTGTAAAGCCAGGCCTAGGCCCAGGCCGTCGGCGGCCCCTGAATTCCATTGCTGCGCCAAGCTTGGCACAGTGTTCCGTAGCCGTGCGGCCAAACAGAGCGGGCGGTCGCCGCTAATCCTTTGTTTTTTGGAGCAGCCCTTGCTGAGGTGCCGGTGGGCATACAGGTGAGTTTGGAGCCATGTTCAATTTGATTCAATTTGTATTATATATATATATATGACACATACACATGCGCAGCATTCGCAGACAAACTGAGAGATTGAGGGTCGTTTGCTGGTGGTCCAATCGGAGGTCTCGTGCCACTCGTTGGTGAACAAAGTCCTATTCCGCAACTCTCCATTCTTTTGAAACTTTTCTTGCGCAACTATTTGGTACTCTTCCGCAACTACTCTTCAGAAACTCTTCTTTACACACTATTTTGCGATCTTCAGAAACTATTTTGCGATCTTCAGAAACTATTTCGTGATCTTCAGAAACTATTTGGCGATCTTCAGAAACTATTTGGCGATCTTCAGGAACTATTTCGCGATCGTCAGAAACTATTTCGCGATCTTCAGGAACTATTTCGCGATCTTCAGAAACTATTTCGCGGTCTTCAGACGCTTATTTGCATGCTTTAGAAAGTATTCTTCAGAACTTTTTACAATATTGTATATAACCAAATTGCATGAAGGAGCACTGGGTGGGTGGGGGGTGGGGGGTGGGATATTGACCTACCTTGTGACGGCTACCGTATATAGTTTTATACATGCCTAGTTTGCGATCTGCAGGAACTTTTTCGTGCGGGTTTGATGTTTTTTTCGACTCATCGACTCTTTGTAGTTTCCGAACATTAGTGTTTGAAGAAAACCGTAGAGCTTCGGAAGATTAGTTTCCGAAGAAAACCGTAAAATTTCCGAGGATTAGTTTCCTAAGAAAACCGTAAAACTTCCGAAGATCACCTTTTAGTTTCCGAATAATGCTTTGACCTTCCCTTCAACTCTTTGAAGATGGCCCCGACTGGAGGGAGGAATTCTTCTGGTGCTCCAGACCAGCTAACGAAACACGAAACACATCGAACGCTTTGTTCGACTTTCTGAACGACCGGAGATGGGCTTGGAAATGACCATTTCCTTTTTTCCTGACGGTGGGATGGTAGGTGATATGAAGTTGAACGTTGCAATTTTTTGTAATACTTTGTGCATGTCTACAGTCTACAAAGGTGCCCAGCGAATTCGCCGAACCTCACAAATAGAAAGACAGAGAGAGGGAGAGAGAGAGAGACACGCCAGCCTAAGTAAACCGCCTAGGTAAAAACAATCCTGAGTTAAGCAGTGAGTAGGTTGGGAACCATCGCCTCTAGGCCTCTAGGTTAGAGGCCGTCGCATCTAGGTGGGTGGCCATCATTACCGGTTGGAGGCCGTTGACGGGCATGCACAAGAACTCAAAGTGCGCAGCATGACGCAGTTGGAGGTCATCCCTGGTACGTTGGAGGCCAGCTTTAGTAGGTTGGTGGTATGCGCAAGAATTCAAAACTGCACAAAGCGACACGGTTGAAGGCGATCGCTAGTACGTTAGAGGCTATCGCACCAAGTTGGAGGCCAGCTCTGCTAGTTTACGAGTAGGTAGAGGTAGGGTTAGGGTTAGTTCCACAATTGAGGGAGATAAGTAGGTAAGAAAAAAGGAAAAAACATCCTGTTTTAGATAGGGTAGGGTAGAAAAAGAAAGGGAACCGACAGACAAGTCTGCCGACGAACCCTGCCTCCTGTTTGCGGGCGAGACATGAGAATCGCCCAATAGAGTAAAAACAGGTACAGGTGGATACACATACGCATACATAATAATACTATATTTTTATTGTTGTAAACCCAATAAGCATTTATCACGAAAGGTAGCTTGAGCTACCTGAGTTCTCCTTGCTTTCGCAAACATGTATTACAATGTATTACAATCAGGAGTTGGGATTGTGCATTGAGTTTGGTCCTGTAAGAGTTGATTCTGTTTGTCGGCCCCCCCCCCCCTCCCTGGATCAAATCCCCCCTGCGCCGGTTCACGCCGTCATGGACTTCTACCAGGGTTACTTGTGATTGCCTGCTACCTTTCGTTCACCCTCTCCTCTCTCAAGTATACAACGAGCCATATCTTAATCTCGACCCATACTGAAATGTCGGGTTGGGCTGTTTGATTTGTATTGCTCCTGTCTTCGAGATACTGAACTTCCGGACCACGTCGGACCCGTCCACAGACCCGTCCGCTTCGTGTGTCGGACTCCGCCTCAGGCCATGCCGAAGAATTCGGTGAATCCTGAGTTGGACGAGGTCATTGCCGCTTGGACGGGTGAAGTCATGCGATGAGGCATTTTTTTTCATTTGGGAGAAGAACATCCCCCGCACGTGACCCAGAACTGGAAGGTGGGACTCATGCCACACTCGAACGAAAGGCAGGTGCGGCAGGGGGTTTTCTTTAAGGCAGAGGGAATTGCAATGGCTGGTGCACCCCAGCAATGCTTTACGTTTGAAAATGAGGTGACGGGACACTTGTTGCCTTTTTGGTGGCGAGTTCTTCTGCAAGCTGATGTTCAGTCATTTGGAAGGGCAATTCAAAGGCAGCTATATAGTTCTTTTGCATGAAGTTCTATTTTCATCAAGAGTCAGTAGAGAGTAATAAAGAAAACTTCAAACCAAGAGTCAGTGAACAAACAGTCATTCGAATTCGATCTGTTCCTTTTTGGGTGAAGAACGCCCCTTCATTGATCATCAGGCCCAGTACAGGCGACCGTAGGAGGGCAGCTGGATCACATGGCGACACACGTTGCGTTTCAATGCGGTCCCCCCCCCCGGAAGACTCACCCGAGGAGGTAGGTCTCGCAGCGGACATTGGCCGTGGCTTTTGCAGGCAAGGGTACATCCACTGGCAAACCATGGCAAACCTTTGGGCAGCGGTCAGGGATGGTCAGGGGAGATCCTAAAATATTGTGGAAGATCTCGAGACATGATCTTCCAGGAAAAAGGACGATTCAGAGATGTCAAGCTTTGCCTCCATCTGAAAGCATTTGGAAACCATACCTCAACGTCCTCAAGATCCTCGGGCGATGCTACGAACGTAACAAGGGCATCGCTACTAGTAAGAAGGGCAAAGCTTTGCCTCAAGATCCTCCAACCCCGGGAACCATGGCGTTCTCCGAGGCACGCCCAGAGTGTGGCGCCCAGTGAATCACGTGGAGTCATGGGTGGTGGAGTCTCGGAGTGCCAAGTAATGTAGACTCTTGATCAATAAACTCCTCCCAATTGGATAACACTTCTTCATATGGCGGGGTGATTAATCAAGGGTTAGGTCCCTCCAAAGCACCAGCTAATGATTAGTGGAATCCCAGGCCACTCTTGCCAGCTTGACGTCCCTTTTTGTGGAGTAGAGGCTCCCATTGTACAGGCAAACCATCCTGGCGCGACCTCGGGCGACGTCGCCTCTCGGGACCGAATCGTTCGTCTGGAAGAACAGACCGTGCGTCGCTTCGGACGTTCGCTCGATGCCCGCGATGCCCGTCGTTCGGCACTTCGATGCCCTGAGAATCCCATCCGATGCGACGAGGTCGACGGGAAGACCAATCCAATCCCTGCCCTTGACCAACACCGAAAGCCCAAACACCCGCGAACTGTTGAGTTCATCCACCCGCCCCACCCAGCTGCGCCCAAAAGAGGCCTGGGGCCTGGGAAGTGGTTCGTTCGTCGGTGTTATATAATATGTTTGAGCGAAACATCCCACATGAAGACCCCTCACCTCACTACTTCGGACACTGAGACTGAAAGGACAAAAGGGGCCAGCAACACCCAAAGGGTGGTTATTGGAGGCAGACTACCCAGCCAGGTCTCCAAAAACCACCAGTTCCAAAACTTTCCATGGTGTTGGAGGATGTTCGCAACAAAATGCCCAACATTGACTGCTCGCGGACCCGAGTGGACTGAGTCGACCGAAAAAAGAAACACGGGTCCCGGTCCCCGAAGCCAATCCCAGGTCCGTGCTCAGACCGGCGCGGGTCGGTGTTGAAGAACTTCTCAATGCACAGAAGGTCGTGGATATCGATATAACTTCGCTGGATTTTTTGGGATTTCCACCATGCCTCCACTCCGCAGGAACCGGTCCTGCGCGGACTGTGGCGCCAAAGCGCCGCGCTGGGCTTGGGAGCTCAGGAGGTTGGCGATGTGGAGGAGGTTGGGCCTGGGCCTCGGCCTCCCTCCTTCTGGATGGATGAGAGGGGAAATGGTGCTCGACATACTTTGCCTAGGCCTCAAAACCCACTCTTGGCTGAGAGGGAAGTGTTGCATAGATCCTTTGTGCATTGATCAATGCACAGGGCATGGATCCATGAGAAACCTCCGCGGTGTTGCGCAGTGTGTCTTCGAGATCGATGTGACCTCCACGGCACAAGGTCTTCGGGAATTCGAACTTCAAGAATAGGTGCTTTCGCCTGCCTGGGCTCTCCAAGTTCTTCAAAGTGGATACAAGTAGAATCCATATATATATATATAAATATGTATAATATATATATATATACACAGCAATATATAAATATATTGATTGGGCCAATTTGAAGAATACAAGACTCCTTTCTACAAAATCCAGTGGCTTTCAAGATCCTCGTAGCGCCTCCGGCGCCCATGGAAGGAGGGGAGAAGCTTCCAAATCGATTTCAGCCGACAGGTGGATGTGATGTGTCATGAGTTGAAGTGACAAAAGTGACATGTGCCGATGTGATGGGGTGATTGCTGATGTAGGGTGATGTGTCTAACGGTGCACCTCTGCCACAACAGCATCGATCGCCTTCGACGCGGTGGCGGTTATTTCAGGGTGCTGCCTGTATGGAACCTTTGTGGCCTTTGACATCTCTGGTGTATGTAGTTTTGCGACTCAAGTATACAGTATACTCAAGTCGAAGACACTTGCTCATTCTCAAATCCTGCCAGTTCTTTTGATATCCTTGAATATTCTCAAAATAATGCGCGCGCGCTCTCTCTGTCTCTCTCTTTCCATCCACACAATAGTTACGTTTTTAAGCTTCCAGTTGCAAAAGACTAGCAGCCACTGAGCCCAAACTAGCTATACAGGAAAAGTGTCGTTGTTTTCGCATTCTTTGTCTTCCCGGCATGCAATGCGACTTGGTTGATTGCACAATCATTTGACCTTCATTGTACACACAACCATGGACCAACCCAGCTGTTTGTCAAGTTTATTCCATTGTGTCCGTAACTTAGGGAAATGTCAAATGTCTCATCCAAATGAATGGATGTGTATTGAAATCGGGAGCCCCCAGTTCGATCCCTCTGGAAGAAGAGTCGTCCTAGTAGTAGTAGTAGTAGTAGTAGTAGTAGTAGTAGTAGTAGTAGAGACCACAAAACATCCAAACACCACTTGGGCCAGGAGGGTCCGCTATTTCCCAACAAAAACCAGATACAGTACCCGAAGACGGTGAGGGCAAGGACGGGCGTTCGAGACGGAGACGGGAACAAAGCCCCCATACATGTGCCTTGAGCACCATGAGCGCCCAATTGGATAGTCTTGCACCATCGGTGGGTGGTGCGAACCGAACCCCCAAGCGGCCACCAAGCCGACGCCTCGCGACCGATCCCCACCGATCCCCTTCAGCCTGCGCCCCAGGCTTCGGTGAATCTGGGCGTCCTCGTGTGCATCGACTGCAGCGGCACGCATCGATCCCTGGGCGTCCACGTCTCGGTGCGGGGGCCGAACGGGGGCCGCGCACGGGGCCGCAGAGGTCCCGGAAGAGGTGGACCCGGAGTAGGTGGTCGGTTCTACGGTCTAGCATGGTAGGGAGGTGGGCTGGAATGCCAAGGTAAATCAGGGTTGGGAGGTCGGTTCCCCGATTGGGGTGAAGATGCTGGCGGGGATGTGGAGGTTCTCATCCAGGAAAAAGATGTAAAACGGATCCTGGAATGAAGGAGTGGCAAGCTATGGGGGACAAGAACAGATGGACGGAAGTGCTCACAAGAAGAATAGCCCCCCAAATCTTTGTCACTATATTGACCCGGCTTCGATCTTTGAAGAGTCTTTTTGTTTTGCTTCAGCCACACATACTGTAGTTCCAACATGACACTTGCGGTCTACAGCGGATCGGATTGACACGTCCATTTTGCCTGGCAGGTACAGCACGGTCAGATTTCCTCACCCGTTTAAATTTCATAACGCTTATAAGGCTTTCCGGTGTGGAAATCTGACCGCAACTTAGGTGTCGACATGTTGCACGTAGGATTCTAAGGGGAAAGGGTTTGTCCCGTTTAAGAAGTCAAGAAGCGCAACTTTCGGCACCCCAGTGTACACACACTTGCCGCCGACAAACAGGTGCGTGGAACCACTAATATTTTTGCTGAGGCACGATTGTACCTAGCACAATCAAAATGACTCCAATGGTCAGGGGGGGTGGACTGATTCGAATGGTCAGGGGTGCACTGAAGTTATGTGGTAAAAAAAGAGATTGCCAAACCTCATAAGGCTCTCATTAAAAAAGACCTGAACGAGGCACAAGGAAAAAACATGCCCCAAATGGGCGATTCCTTTGATTTTCAAGCTTTTGTATCAGGCCCTTGTTTGGATGTTCCTTCAACATCGCGAGGTGGAGAGAGTCCTTCTGTCAACAATCCCGGTTGACCATCAAGAGCATTGACCAGGGGATTCCTTCTATCAACAACTACCCCTCCATCACCCGCGCAGTCGCTACGCAGACGATGTCGCTATTACAGTAAGACGGTGCCGCAACGCTGCCAGGTGGTCAAAAGTGTGACCCTAGACAAGTGGCAACCCAAATGGATTGACACTGCAACATGTCGGCACCAAGTGTTTAAGTGCTTTTTTGAAGACGAGCTGCTTACTGTTGTCAAGTTCTGTTTTACTTTTTCCAGTTGTTTATCATGTTCACAGTTTAAAGAATCATGCGTGGACATTTGGGCAAACGCAAACGGCACTTGGATGTCATAACCCAACAATTTTCACCTTTAGTGGTACATCTGCAGTAGATAGAAGAAGACCTGTCGTACACAGCGGCAGTGCAGAGGCAAGATCAAATAGTCATGAACCGTCTAGATGTTGGGCTCGTTTTTTCAGTCAGGTCAGCAAAGTTGGGAACCGCATTGGAAACGACTACTACCTCTACAGACTACCGCGGGTACGCCCCTTCGCCCAGCGCGAATTCGCGCGCTGATTCTCTCGTCGTCGAAAGTCCGGATGCTGGTGCGGATGTTTTCACCGACTCGATTTTGTGGTGCGAAGCAACTGTTCGACATGGTCAGCTTTGCTTCGTTGCCCACCAGCCCACCACTGGTCGGGGAGTCGAGTCTGTTTTGGGATCCTTTAGACAAGATGCTTTTGGACCATCGACAAGCAACGCAAAGGACCTGTACAGTTCCTGTCGAAACAAACTCTCAGAGATGAATGCAGACAGCTTTCCCACGTAGCCGACTTTTTGGTTTGTCGTGAAGAGGACGCACCAATAGTTTCTGGCCATTGACATTTAGCTATTCTGTCTCCATATGTTTTTTCTTTCAGTTCAATCCCGGCTCATCGCACAAGATGTAAGCGCACAAAAATCAGTGACATGAGACTGTCGTCTCAAACATGCCATGACAGCACACCAATGTCACACCTTCGCGTTCTCGTTCTCGGCCTTGGCTAGATGCGATTCAGGGTGAATCCGGATTGAGAGTGACCCCGCAGTGAAGTGTGTTCAGACGGAGCTTGCAGGATCTACAGCAGCCCCAGGAAGGCGATAGCAAAGACAAGCTCCTTGGACGGTCGTCGAAAAGGGCTCCAGGTGGACTCGTCTCAGGGCTGGGGTTGATGGGAGGACGTCCAAGTTGGAATGGGTCGAAACCTCCAAATCTTTGCCGATTTCAATCAACATCACCATCCATCACCACCTGAAACACCCAAGTTTTCATTGCGGGGTGTCCTACCCCCCTCCATTGGAGCGAACAAGATGTGTTTGACGTTGGCAGCGAAGATACACAGGTTCCGCGGACGACGGTGTGGTTCCGCAGATTGACCCGAGCGGTTTCCTTCCAGTCCCTTTTCGATCCCTTTTCGCTCCCTTCGGCCTATGGTGACCGAAGAAACCCGAGCCACGGAAAACATGCTGCTGCCTTTTAATGTGCGGAGTAATGTGTGATTGCATACATTTGTGTACCATAGTCGCTGCTTTGCCCGAAGTCAAGCAGTTGCAGAATCAATTGCTGTAAATCATTCCACGAGAGAAACCCAGAGAATACCAATAAAAACGGCAGAGACTCCCGCGGCTATCGATGCTAAAAGTACTTTGGTGAGTTCGTGAATTGGATCCCGGCCGGCCCTTCGCGGACAGCAGAAACAAGAACAGGGATGGTAGCAGGTTTCAAAGGCATTCAACATAGCAGTGGGGTGCCAGAACGTGTGCGTGTGGCGTGTGCGTGTGCGTGGGCCAGAACGGCAGGGCCAGGGACAGGGCCAGACGGTTCCGGGGCGGTTCGCGGGTTTGGATCCCTCTTTTTGCGTTGGCTGCTGGTGCTGTGCTATGTCGGAATAGAAGTGTGGGTTGCAAAATGCAGCGGCGAGAGGTTTGGATGGCGGCCAGTGGGAGTGGGGCTGGCGGTCAGTGAGGCATCACAAGGGGGGACTTAAAGCAACCCTTCTGAAGGCCCTGACCCTTGGCGGGTCAATTAGAGGCAGGGAGTTGGACCCCCTGGTGCCTCATATTACTATTGCTACAGTAGAGTACTATCAATACTGATTCTATTCTGTGCAGGACGTGCGCAATTCCAGATTTGAGCTAAAATCGACAGTGTGCCCAGGCGTCACCATGACCCTTTCAAACAGACCTGCAGGCAAAACAGCACTATCCAAGTAACACGGGCATCGCTACTAGTAACAATGGCATTACTAGTAGTAGCAAGAAGCTACTAGTAACAAAAAACACACACACACACCACCCCTAGTCTCGACAGCATCCTGCAATCTTGGCTTCGACTTCTCGCTTTCAGGATCGCCGCTTGGATCCGGAACAAGTACGAGCGGAAGGAGTGAATGGGCGTCAAGCTCGTGGGTTCCAAAGTCTATGTTTTCTTTCAATTGCGAGAAGAATGCCAAAGATTTGGCTATACCTACCTATACCAATCTGTACGACATATAGATTCGTGTATACTCCAGCCCTACAAGAACTTGAAACGATCTGGGGATGTGTCGCAGTGACGATCCGGGTTGGACCGAATCGCTTGCACCGAAGGCCTCCCATTCCATAGACAGGGCTCCGGTCGCCACGAAACCGCCAGGATTGGGCGCCCCGGAACAAGCTGAGCCCCTCAGAGTTGCTGGCACAGGTGGGAGGGCATGCAGGATAGGATGGGATATGGAATGGAGGTTAGAGGACATCGAAACATGAATCCCGTGCTTTGAAAGTTGAAACCACGAGAAACAGGTTGCTACAGACCCTGTACAAACAGCCTCAGACCAGGTCTTTTGAGAACATCGGATGACCATCTCTTCCGTGCCAATCACTGCATGTCGCAGGGCCGCGACCCAGAGTCCTTCCTTCATCGGGATGATCAGGATGACCGTTGGGGCCCAGGGAGGTACAGTCCTTCCCCGGCGACGGCGACGGGGACCGATGGGGCGATTTTGGCGACCGAAGTGGAAGTGATTCTTCTGTGAAAAACAACATTTGGAGGCTGTGTTTCCAGGACCCCCCCTGTTCGGGGTGTTTTTTTGAGGTTAAGAGTTAAGGGGCGTGTATTAACCACCTCTTGTGCGTCCTGGTTGTCGTATGTTGTTGTTGTTGTTGTCGTTGTTGTCGTTGTTGTCGTCGTCGTCGTCGTCGTCGTCGTCGTCAATCAGCAAGGTAGATGGGCTTTCAGCATGTGGCAAGAATGATGCCAAACCCAGGTATAATATCTCTCCCTTGGTATACTTAGACCCTTAGCCCCCTTGGTTTACAAGGGATTTATCACCAAACGAACCCCCTAAAGGTTAAACCATGTTAAGCCCTCAGAAGATTTCAGGACAGGCAAGCGATCTGGTTTCCGTGTCGATCAACCCAGGTCGGCGGGATGACCGTGACGACCGGGATGACCGCCGGAGAGGAGGCGGATGGACCGCCAGTGGGACCGCAGCACCTAATAGCGATGGCCTCCAACCGAAGTCTTTCATTGAACACATGAAGTCTGGAAAAAGGTGTGGGAGAGGTGTTCGAGATGCAGGGGGCGGGCAGGGACTACACGGACTACGGCAGGGACTGCGCCATGGGTGGGGAAAATGCATGTCACGTGCTACCTTTTTCAGAAGTGTTCTCTCTCTCTCTCTCTCTAGCAGGTTCTTCAGCGCTGCCTAGCGGTCGCAATGGAGAACGATCACTGGAAGCTTTGCTGGCCTAGCATTTGTTCGTTTGTTTCTAGAACAATATGATACGGATATGGTGCGTGTCTCCACAGGCGTGACGACTCGACCAATCAACGTTTCATGCTCCCCACAAAGAGCGAGAAAAGCTCGAAGCCTTTTGCAAATGGATACAAATCGTGTATAGCAACCCCAAAATGGATGTAGAGTCCATTGTTGTTATTTTTTGCGGAGACCCACATTTCAAATCTATTCTGGGATCACTCATGTCCCCTACACGCCAATCACAACGGCCCCAGCTCTGGCTTGGTTGATTTTCAAAAAATACTCGCGCTTGTCCTTGTCCTGCAATGAGAATATATGTATTATATATATATATATTTTATATATATAATATAATATACAATATAGTTAAACACACATATATATATATACACATGCAAATGTCTGTCAACCGCCAACTGCATGATTTGTTCCACCTAAGAGCTGTGAGAAACGCCGCAGAAGCAACAATCAACTCGGTCGCACCACTTAAGACTCTTCCTTTGTTCTGACTCGCTTTTCTCGCGCAAGTCGTATTTGTGCCAGGCGACGACCGGCGGCGGAACGACCGGCGGACACCTAGCCCAGAGGCCAACACCGGGGATGCTCCGGCGGAAGGGGGGGACCTTGCACTTACCCCATACTGCGTCCCATACTAGGTCTCCAGACCTCTTTTGTGAGGCCGCCTCGGTGGGGGCGCCCACACGGCTCTCCGGCCGAGCGTCAGGCACCGTGTTGTGGGGCCCTTAAATGAAGGAAACATGTCCGGTGCACTGATTACACTCCCTGGAATGATCATGGAAGTGGCATGGCACGGAAAGGAGGACCATTTCCGAAGGCCGAACAGGTGGTTTTCACTGCATGAAACCATGTTCCAAGGAGTGTGACAGATTGATATATATATATATATCACGAAAGCTAGCGAAGCTAGCTGGAGTTACTCTTGCGATAGCAAGGTTTCTTTCGACCGGGTGCAAATCCTAACCCCTGATTATTCAGGTCGAAGACCCCCCCCCCCCCCCCCCCCCCCGCTCCTCCCCTCTCCCCACCTCCCCTCTCCCCACCTCCCCTCTCCTCCTCCTTGTCTTCGTCTTCCTCCCATCTTCCCTCCCTCCCTCCTCCCTCCTCCCTCTTCGCAAGTTCGACTCCGTCCTGTCGTCGCTCTTTGGCATGCGGTTAGCGTTGGTTATCTTGCGGCCGCACTCGCTCACTCTCACTCTCACTCTCTCACTCTCTCACTGTCTCACTGTCTCTCTCATCTCTCTCATCTCTCTCATCTCTTTCTCATCTCTCTCATCTCTCTCTCCTCTCTCTCTCTCTCTCCTCTCTGTCTCTCGTCTTTCCGTCTCTCTTCTCTCTCTTCTCTCGCAGGAGGATCCGGGCAAAGAGCCACATATAAAGGACTCTTCACCCCTGCCTCCAAAAAGAGCGCCGTGTTTTTTCCTACCTCGCTGCCCTCCACTTTCCCATTCTGGAGCGCTAGCTTTCGCCCCCCCCCTTGGCCTCAAGTATATATATATATACATATAGAAATGTGACACAAGATCGCCCATTTGTACTACATCCCATTTCTGTCTTGTTTTTGGATCCAGAGCACTGTTTTGGGTGTGACTCCCAAAACAGCCATGGTAGGATGTGTAGGGAGTGGATGCCTCCTCAACCTTAGAGATCCGAGTGCATCGAATCATCAAGACCAAAGATCTCATCGAACGCGGGTCACGGTGCGGCGTCCCCGTCTCCCGTGAGGCGCGTGGGCCGCCCAGGGCGCGCGCTGGCGAACGGGGGGTCACTTGGCAGGGCATGGAGGGCAGAGTGGGGTGGTGGTAAATGGTCAGAATCTGAGGCGCCAAATCTGTGACCAGGTGAAGTTTGGGGCAAAATCTAAGTAGCAAGAAGCTACTAGCAGCAGGGGCATCGCTACTAGTAACAACTGCATCGCCACTAGTAGCAAGAAGTTGTGGGGGGCCAAATAAAGCAAGCATTCACAAGTTCTTCCGGGTTGCCAGGTACCAGGGCCTCTCAACTGGGGTCTATAAATAATATATATTTATATATGTAATATTATAGCTGCTGAGAGACGCTGCGGGTCCTAGATTTCCAGATTGATTGATTGATTGATGTGAGGGACATCAGAGGACGTCAATTTGATAAATCTTGTTCAAAACGCAACAGGAAGCTACTAGGAACAAGAAGGCTCCTGGCATCGCTACTGGCCGTACTACTAGGAACAAGAAGCTACTAGGGGCTCCTGGCATCACTACTAGGAGCAAGGACGCTACTAGGGGCTCCGGGCCGTGCTACTAGGAGCAAGAAGCTATTAGGAACAAGAACGAGAAGCAACAAAAAGGTGTGCTCTTTCTTGGACTTGGACCTAGATGTTTCACCGGGATTCACCATACCAGCTGCTTCCTGTCGGGATCACCCATGGGAATTCACCCCACACTACTTGTAGATCTTGTACATTGGACCAGACAGGAAAGCGCTTTTTTGGCCCTATTATAGGCCCTATTAGGCTGGAGATATCTGTCCCCCTTGGCTCCCCATCCCGAACCCAGGAACGCCGGCACGAGCGGGTCACGGAGCGGCACGAGCCGAGTGAACGGCGCGAGCGGCAAGTCGCTGCGCGGCCCAATCCAGCTGCAGTCAGGGGCCTCAAGGTGGTTTTGTTACAGGTGTGCGCCACGCTACAGCGCTTGAAACTGGAGCAGAGTCGGTGCCCCGCGGAGTTTTGCCGCTGCTGTGTTCAGGCCACCGTGGACTTGCTGGGGAGCTTCGAGGCCGAGACAGAGCGCTTTGGGACAAGTAGCGTCCTTGCTCCTAGTAGCGATGCCCTGTCCTCATTTTTCTTGGTTTTACCTTTTTATTAGAAACGGTTCAAGAGATTTTTCATCCACAAACATTTTTGCACATGATTTGGATTCTATTGATTTCTCGGCTCTCGAGGTGTTTGGTCCATCCAATCCTGTCCGGTGCTACCAAACATTTCGAAGGGCTAGATCAGAATTGAATTAGTGGATCTGTGGATCTATCCAGTTTCAGTTGAAGGAAGATGTGCTAGCCTGTGTCTGCGGACACATCTTGACCTTTCTGAATTGGGGTGTTCCACCGGACTCCGGCGGTTCCTGGCGCCCCTTTCACCGCACCGGTGACACGGACGAGGCACAGGAGAGCTTTGCGCGGCCGCACGAGGGCTTTGCGCAGCGAGGAGCCCCAGCCTGCAGAAGGAAGGGGAAGACCGGACCGATGAATGTGTGACCAATGGCTCAGGTCTGAAGCTTTTTGAAAGAACCGCCGTTGTGCGCGGGGCAAAGCGTCTGAGAGACCTGAAACAGGGAAGGTGCCCTCCGATCATCGGATCGTCCTCTCCGGGGTCCGAAGGCTTTCCTTCTTCGCAGAACGGGGAACGCCCGGCTCCTGAGGTTCAACTCCCCAACGGCGCCACTTGGCGTATCGACCGAGGACCGGGTGGCTGGTGAGCGTGGTCCCAACGGTCCCAATGCTCCCAACCGGTCGGGTCCGATTCCTTGTCCCAGGCTTGGCTTAGCATGGCTTGGCTTAGCTGGGAGGTCGAACATCCGAAGATAGGTTGAATTCTTCCTGCAGAGCCAGATGGAATCAAGACCTGGAGCCTGAAGGGGCCCGGGGCAGCCTAGCGCGCATGGCAGTCTCGAGGATCCATCGCCAGAAGTCATTCTGAAATTGGAAGCGACGTCCCAAATCCAGCCTGTCATGAATCGGGTAGTTTTTTTGGTGTGTGTGTGTGGAGTCTTTAGGTTTCGCTCAGTGCTATGCAAGCCCAGTAATCGTCGTCGCTATTTGGCATTTTTTGGATCCTCCTTTCTTTGAGCTGTTGGGAGCCTATGTGTGCTAGCGGGAAAAACATGGCACAGCCCAGTCAGGGATGTCTATGAACCACCCTTTAGGTGCTGGCATATATAGTACAACCCGGGTCATTTTCCAATGCTTCGTTTGGGGGCCACGTGTTTGGGTCCTTCTCCCAATCGAGGCCCCATGCTACACAGGCAGGGAACGGAGTCGGGTGGTTCGGCTGGTTTGGCTTAGACCGGAGAGCCTGGAGCCCTTGGAACAAGAGATCGCGAGCGAACAAGAGATCAAAGGATTGACCCGTAGCATTTGTTCCGCTTGGGTTCTTTAAACATGGTTAAACACCACTGGACTCAACAATGATCCAAAGAGGCGAATAAACAGATGAAAAGCTTCCGGGCACTTTGGAACATACGAAATGTCACGGGTGAACCATGACGGAAGTGGCCTGGCCCGACAGATCCAGGATGCGGTGGATGAAGGGCCGTGGGGTCCGCGTTTTCGCTTCTCCCCGGAGACGGCGCCGTTCCGTTTTCGGTTATCAGCGGAGCGTTCTGAGAGATGGAGCTCATTTTCGGAGGACTGGGCGCTTCCCGTTTGGGGGTCCTGTCTGGAGACCACAAGTCACAAGTAAGTGTGGGGTTGTCCATGGACCTGACACCATTTGGTGGGTGCCCAATTTGCCAAAGCAATCTTTGCATGACACTTGGAGGGCCGAGGATGGGTGGCCTGCAGCCCTGGAGTCGGGGCCAGTTGATGACTTCGACTTCTCGTAGAGGTTTCTGGATGGGGGATACTGGGGATACTCTACAGCTTTGACCCCCTCTCTCTGCCAGGACCCCCAAGACGCGTGGTTCATAGACACCCCGGAATCACCTCTGTTGGCGGCCATTTTCTCATAAACGCCCCCATTGAGGGTCCTTCATGAATCTGGATCAGACCCAACCACCTCTCTGGCTGTCCCTCCGCACGACAAATTCGCATCAAGCCGCCCCACTGGAGGCCTCCCACCCGAGTGGAGGTGGGGAGAAACTCGCTGGCTTCTCGTTGCCGGAGGGTCGTGGTACGCGCCTTCAGGTTTAACGGGGCGGGGTGGGTCTCCGGTGCCCGTGCCCCAAACATCGGCCGACCCCAAACAAGGCAAGCGGGACTCGGAGGCCATGGGAAGGGCTGGGGCGACTGCCCTGTCTTCCAAGACAGGTGAATTGAGTATCTTCTCAGATTTCATTCCAGGATTGTGTAGAAATGTGGGAGCATGGTCACTTCATGGGTTTCCAGTAGTTAGTTCGTTCATCTGAAGGTGAAAAAGGGACGCACACTTCTTGAAACATGTGCGTTTGCTAGAATGGCCCCCCCCGCAACCAATTTGGCCCGAACCCATGATTAGTGCCTGCCAAAACAACCACACCACTTCAGCTCCAAAAACAACCACACTCTACCCCAGCCCTGCTGGGTGTGGACCGTTCAAAAACAACCACACGGACCAACCACTGGGTCCCAGGCGGCTTCCCGGACCTCTTCAACGCGAACGGAGCCTCAGAGCACCCCGCGTCGCGCAGTCGTGCGCGCCGTCGAGCGGCCCGTGTGGATGTTCCGATCCATTGGGCTCCGTCCGATCGAAGCGGCGATCGTCAGGTCGATCCCAGATGGGGATGGGGTGGGATGGGATAAGTATTTGCATGTTGGAGGCTTGTCCCGGTGGTCCCGGCATTTTCCAACGGGGGATCTTTTGCGAGGGGACCCAGCAGGCCCTGATTCAGTAGGTGGATCAAAACTGAATATCGTTGGACCGTCTCGTTGTTGAGTCCCCGTTGCAGTGCCTAAGGCCGCAGCCAGGGTCGCAAATGCCGCAGCAACCCCAGATACAACAGCACCAGCACCAGCAAATGCAGCAGGAGCAGCAGCTCCAGCAGCAGATGAACCAACAACAGCAGATGCAACAGCAAATCCAGCAGCAACAGCAACAGCAGCAACAACACCAGCAACAACAACAGCAGATGCAACAGCAGCAGATGCAGATGCAGCAGCAGCAGCAGCACCAGCAGCAGATGTCAAAAGCTCAGCTGTTTGGAGTGTGAGTCTCAATGTTTTCGGTAGTTTCGTTTTGTGGAGTTTCACTCGCAACTGTTTCTTCAGGTCAAACTTCACATGGAAAGTATCTGGGAGCTTGTTCCAAACACCGAACTATTCTCCAAGTGTACATACGATTGGCATCGTATACCATTTGGCATTGTGCCTGCGCAGTCTCGGTCTCGGGGTTCGATCGGGTCCCCACGGCATGCGATCGCGGTGACTGACTCCCGAGTCGACGAGTCGCAGATTGCCAAGCAAAATCCAGAGATGTCTTGGATCCTGCAAGTAGTTGATACTCCATGACCACCATGCAAAACCAAGAAAGTTTCAACCGACATTCAACTTGGAGCTTTTCTGGAAAGACCAGGGAAGATCGAGGTGGAGATCCACAGGATATCCCAGGGTTGGTGGAAGTTTCGTTGATGAACACAAGTCGTCCGTCAGGAAGTACCGGAATAGGTTTACCCCACGACTGCATTTGCTTTGGAATGGAAGGCCCATGAATGATTCTCAACTGCAATAACTAACATGAACGAACAGAAATGACATCAAAAGGCACCTTGTTGGAAGATGTGTCAGAAAGATCCCAAGATCCTTTTTCAGAGATCAAGGAAAGGATTTTGGCTAAATGATTTGGAGGAAGGGCCATTGCCTGAGACCCAGAGCTGTTGCCACAATCAGGCATGCATCTCCGCCGCAGGTGCGCACGCCGATGCGGGCCGCACGCATGGGAGGGGTGAGATGGCTCCAGGGGAGCGGTCTTCTTGACGAAAAAAACCAATAAACTGTTTCAACACCGGCAACTCACTTGCATGGGGATGAGACTCGGATGAGACAAACTTTGGATGATGTGGTTATGAGTTGGTGCTCAATATCCTATTTTTCTCAGGAGAAGGACTCACGGAAGCCTTCCTCAACGAGAGATTCGTCGATCGAAGGGTCCAGCGCACTTGGCGCACGTCGTCTTTGGTCTTCGACTCCAAGTCTCCTATTGAGAGATCCAGATTGAGTGCTTTCTGTTCGGTGTTGCTTCCGACGCTCAGGATGTGCAAAACCAGAAGGTTGACTACATGAAGAACTGCCCGGGACGCACAGCAAAAAGCGCTTGAAGGGCTCCAGTCTGTCTGAAGGGCTTCAGTTGTTTTTGTGACATCTGACAGTCGATCGAGGACAAGCAGCAGAAACGATTTGAAACTAAGGGGTGGTTTCTTACAGTTTTCTTGATTTGTGTTAGTGATACTCGTGGGCAGAATCAGCGGCTAGAAAACATCCCTGGGCGACGGTGATGCGTTGGACAGTTTCATTAGCTTTTCGTCTAAGAGTCTAAAACATACCACAAGTTACTTGTATCTTCTTCTGTTCTCTTCAAAAAGTGGACCTCAGCCTCAGCCGGGACATCTGCCCAACCAACCGCGCCATTTTCTCTGCCTTCGTTTTCGCCGCTGGAGTCCCTCACTCATGTCGCAGGCCGCGCGTCTTTCTACCGCGGGCTGACGCCGATCGTCCTCGCCCCGTGGGTCGGCGTTCGTCACCGTGGGTCATTCGATGCCTGAGGTCTGGCCACCTTGTACCAGCCGGAGAATCGCTTTGCAGCCCTTCCGGGTGCCCCACATCGGTGTAGACGACGCCGACAGAGAAAAACACCCAGACGCGAAGAAAAAGCGCCAGCTCTAGGATTCAGATCGTAAGATATCAAGAAGAGTCCATCAGTAGAATGATGTAGAACGTAACATCCGTCGAATGGTAGAACATACTTCCCATGATCAGAACGCCGTCCAACGACAAAATTTGCAAGGTGGTTGCAGTGGAGCTTGTGGCGGTTGCAGCAGTGGCAGTGGCTGTGGCTGTTGCGGCGGTTGTGCAGGCTGCGGTTGCGCTGGCTGCGGCGGCTGTGCAGGCTGTGGCGGCTGTGGTGGATGCAACTGCACTGGCTGTGGTGGTTGTGGAGGCTGTGGCTGCAATGCTTGTGGTTGCAGTGGGTGTGGTGGCTGCAGTGGCTGTGGAGGTTGTCCCGGCTGCAGTGGCTGCTGCGGATGTGGTGGCTGTGGCGGCTGTGCAGGCTGTGGCGGCTGCAGTGGCTGCGGTAACTGCTGTGGATGCGGCGGTGGCGGTTGCAGTGGCTGCGGTGGCAGCGGTTGCAGTGGTTGTGGTGGCTGCTACGGGTGCGGTGGCGGCTGCGGCAGCTGCTGTGCCGGTGGCTGCGCCGGCGGCTGTGCCGGTGGCTGCGCCGGCGGCTGCGCCGGCGGCTGCGCCGGCTGTGGTTGCAACGGCTGTGGCGGCTGCAATGGCTGTGGAAGTTGTGGCAACAGCGTGTGCAGCGGCTGTGGCTACGGCAACGCCTGCGGCAGTGGCTGTGGCAACTATGGTGGCTGTGGCTGTGGAGGCAAGGATTCCGCCGATTCTTTTTGTTGCTTGTGACAGGCATGCGTCGGTCATGTCCATGTTCTTGCGTAGGTGGAATTTCCCTTCGTGTTGGTGAAGGATGGTGAAGCAAGGTGAAACATGAATATACAGTGAAAACAGACATATATATATATATATATAGACCTACTGTATATGTTCCTTGCGGCGTACCCCGACGAGTTTGTCCATGCTAGGGGCTAGGCGGCTAGGCCCTGGGCTCGGGGTCAACGAATCGACCCTAAGAAACCGAAGCCTCAAGGGGATATCGACCTCCCATGCGAGGAGTCGGAGAGAGCCACCGTGTGATTTTTGAGCTCTCCAAAATCGTCGCTGGAGTGGGTGAAAACACGGGCTGGGTTAGAGAAACAAGAACCACACGTTCCCAACATTTGTTGGAACTTTTTGCGGCCCATGCTACAGGGCCAGCCGTGACCCTTTTTTTCCGCGTTGCCTTTTGCAGGCTACGGAATGGCAATGGCTTGATCCCCAGATTTGACAGCAGGAAGTTGGGTGAGGTGATGCAATGAAGCCTGTATTCTATGTATGACATCAGAGCTTGAGGGATGTGGTCCAGAATCTTGCTAAATCGAAGGGGGCAGGATCCCACATCCCACATCCAGGCCAGAGCTGCTCTGCAGAAACAGGGAATCAAAGCTTTGGGCGCTTGACAGATGCTTTGGGCGCTCTAAAAGGAGTAGTTGGGCATGAACAACAATGTGGTTGGCCATCCGGGCACCCAAGTTCCAAGAAACAATACACGATTACCTTAGTTACTAGAAGCAAGAATGCTCCTAGTAGTAAGGCCAGGAGCCCCGAACGTAGCGTCACTGGTCACCCTCTTCACGCCAAGGGTGGAGGCGGCGCTTGCGGCGGCGGAGGCGGCGCTCTGCGAAGCGAGCTCCCGCGCTTGGCGTTGCCAAGGGGGGTGGGTTCGAAGTACCTCGGGAGGTTGCTGATCGCAGTGAGTGGGGCAGTGGGGCATTGGATCTGCCTTGGCGAATGGGCAATTGGGTATCAGATCCGGTGTTTGTTTTCAAAAAAGCTTTGGGTATCGATCAGGTGTTTGCAGTGATTTTGGATGGACACGGATGGACTACGTTTGGACTGGCACAGGACTTGGAAGCAGCATCCATGCTATCTGTGTTTTGCGTCCAACCTGCAGCACAGCATCCACGCGGCACCAACTCGGCCGAGAAATGGGGAATGCACATGTGTTTCGGAACGAGATGACTTTAACGGGTGCTGAGCTGGCTTTCTAGGGAGAGAGAGATCAGCAAGGTTGTATCAAATGAAATATTTTATACAAAGGAACTCATTAATGTGCACCGTAAGCTTTGTTGAGAACATTGGGCCCTGCGAAAGCTTGTGAAAGCAGCTGCCTTTTGGTGTGTTCATGCACACACAACTCACAACTAAATTCTATCACAAGTTCCAACAATGCATGATTCAGACGTCTAGAAGGGGCCTTGATGGCAACTCCTGGCATTCTCACTCCAAGTGGACTGTTCCACTGTAGTGAATGGTTCTACGGTGTGGATCATGTAGACTTTTGATTAATTTAAACCATTTTGATTGTAAAAGATCTTTAGGCCTGGGGGTTTTATTCATCAAGAGTCTACATGACTCCAGCCCATCTGTGGGACTCTCATGCGGGACTCACAGTCGATGGGGAAGGACGACCAGGTTTAGATCCGCCGTGGGCAGGCGACGGCCATGCGCAGGCGGGTTGCTTTCAAGCAAGATATTGCTGTGGGGGAAGGTGGATGGGGAAGGTGGATGGGATGAGAGCCACTGATGTGAAGCCCAGAACATGGCTGGGGCGTTTTTTGAGGTGTTTCTGCGGGTTTGCTGTCAGAACATCGAGGCTAACCTCTTGAACGTTATGACCAAAGTAGTCGAAGGCGCTGTGTGTTTCAGTTCGCTCCAAGCGACCCGGTCGGCAGGCCATGCGAAACGCCTTAGACTCGCTGGGAGTCCGGGAGCCTGGCCGCACCAGGCGTTCGAGGCCCTTGGTTGGTCGTTGGCTTGGGCAGTCAGGTTTTGATGGTTTCGTTTGATTGATCATTGATCGGTGAAAAGCGTCTCGAACATGCTGGAAAAGGGTGAAGCCAAGACCCACAGGCCCCTGTGGGCCCACCACTCTCGGGCGGGTTGCAACAGATGCAGCCCAAGACTGCAAGATCTGGCTGTGGGTTGGATCTCTAGCAATGTCCCATCAATGTCCCATCAGGCTTGACCTGTGTCGAACACGGAAGACCCCTAGCCCTTTGAAGGGTTTTGAGGTTGACGGGGTGTCAAGGTTTTTTCCGGCAGTGACTCACCGATCTCCCCAGCAGATTGTATATATATAGTATATATTATATATTATATATTATATATTATATATTGTATATTATATATTATATATTATATATTGTATTATATTGTATTATATTATATTATATTATATTATATATGATTTTGTGCCGTTTTCTCAGAGATTTGGAACGCCATCCACTCTGCAGCTAATTTGTGGCTCAAATCCAGCAGAAGACTTATTCTTCGCTGGTTTGTTGCGTTCTTGCAGCATTGAGTCACGGGAAGCAAGGACTGGCAGGGTGGGCGGGACTCGCGAAAGCGATAACATAAAAGGTCCGAGGAGCCATTTTCATAAAAACCCGGGTTGGACTGCAGTGCTTTGGCTACGAAGCCACAACAATCGGCAGCTCAAGCTACTGGTAAGAACCACATTTCTCAATGACACGTGCTAGGGCTGGCGATTTGGAATGTTAGAACGCTTTCTGGCTTCTGCGATTTCACAGCTTGCTAAAGACTATATAATTGCTTTTCAAGGCTGACCACTGACCCCCAAACACAACACAAGGGAATTGATGCCAATCCTTGCCATCATCCTGGCCATTTGAGAACTCTGGAGCATCGACTTTGGGCATGGGACATCTCTGTTTGGAGCGGACGTGGCGGGCAGGACAAGATGTTCTCTCCTAATGCTGAGGCGCGAGAAACATGGGACTCTCAGAAATGACGTTGGATGATCCGGTGGAAGAAGTGGATGATCTGGATGCTGAGATATGCTGAGTTGATCTGAGTTGTTTTTCATGTCAAAAGATCACCTGGAAACACGACAAGACCCTCTACAATACCCTTGCAGCCAAGGGTTTGAAGATGTTGAACATCCTTGGCCAACAATCCTTGGAACCAATCCCGCTTGCAGAAAAAAGAAGCCAATCGTGGCTATTTTTGGGGCCATTCGCTTTGATGAGGTGTCGCTAGGAACACTTGGGGCTTTGTATAACATAATCGTATATTTGTATCATTCTGTATCCGTGTATCTTCATTGGTGACGTGTTCTTCGTCTAGGAGTACCTTCTTCAGCACGTGTTGGAGTGCCCTCGCACCAAATTGGGTCTTCTTTTCCAATGCCATTCTGCAGCTTTTTCGGTACGGTTGGGTCCGGATCCCGGTCTCCCAGGTGGATTGGCGCGGACGGGAGGCCGTGATGCCTGAAGATGGCGTCACAGCTGTGATGCTCTCACGGCTTCCCCCGCGCGTCACACCGGGGAAACTTTTGCCCGGGCCGCCCAGCGGGCCCAGCCACGTCCGGTGGCCGTAGGTGGCCGGTCCGGTGGCCGTAGGGCCGGTGAAGCCTGCGAGCCAGATCGGTGGAAGATCCTGCCCCCTTTCAAAAGATGCATCAGATCCTGTTTGTAGAGTAACATGGCGGTCTTCCCAGGGGTCATTTAAATGCTTTGCTTCAGGGAAGGTCTGTGACAGGATGTAGGGTGTATGTAGGCCCTTGTAGGCTGAACAAAGGCGACACGCGAGACGCAGGAGCAGAACGGCGAGACGCGACCAGCGCAGGAGTCTGGGTGCGAATCCACGGCTTCTGGCAGACCACCCTTGGCCATTGGGACGCCCCGACCATCCGGACCCCCGGTGACGGGTGAAGGTCACTCCCCTCTGCCGACGGCGGTCCACGGAGCCGACTCAGACTCGGGCTCCGTGGACTCCGCGGTGATCCCTGGCTCCGCTCAGGAATGCGCTTGACACTATAGCTCCACACAAATATGATTTCGTTTATCTTCCGCAGGACCGCCCCCGGATCGCGCGGTGTGGGGGTGTTCGGGGGTTTTCGGGGCGGGTCGATCGCCGCATCGTGAAGCCGATCGACAGCGTCCCTTCGGCCGTGGTGGTTGGGGTCTCCCATCCGACGACGCCTCGAAGGCTTCACATGCACTAGACGTGTCCACAGTGTCGACGGTCGGGCCTTGGCCGTCATAGCTCATTTCAAACCGTTTCAAACCGTTGGTAAGACGGGTTCAGACTAAGTGTGATGTTAAAGCCCGGTTGAAGTCTGAGCCAGTGATCAAGCATGAAGGGTCCGGGAAACCCTAAACCCGAATGAACTCCTTGGACAAAGGGCTGAACGTTGGGTGAGGACCTGGATGTCAGATCTGGTAGGTGAAATGCCAGACGACACATGCACTGAACCTCGGAAAATCCGCGACTAGGACATGTGTCAGTGTGCTTGGGCAACATACTCGACGAGGGCTTGAACATTCAGATACGAATTACAGTGCATCGACTTGCTAATTTATTTCATCCGTATTTATTGTGGCGATCCCACATGCTGCCCACCACGCAGGGGTTCTCCACGTCGTTCGACCAATCCGACTGATGCGGCTGCGAGGATAAGCGTAAGCATCGGAATGTGGGGTTGGCCTTTCTGAACTTCGTCCGGATCCCTTTCTCAGTGGATGTGACTGCTGGGTATTCAGGGTTTGAACCAAGCGGGTGCTTGGTTTGCCTCCGCCAATTACCCCAACTTGGGGTCCAATTAGATACATTACATGTTTTAACTTAGACTTATGCGTTTTCATGGCCTGTTGCAGGGTCGATTCATGTCTATTCCCTCCACAGTGTCTAAGGTTTCTGGTTTTCTCAGAAATGCGGTCTTACCGGCTGCGGGCCCCTGCGGGTTTACAGGCGGCACGTCCGGGACGTTTGATTCGACGCTGCCTGAATCGATGTAAAAAACCGATCGAGTCCCTGATCGTTCAGATTTGGTCGGAAGGCGTTTGGTGTCCCAAAAAGGACTTTTTGGCTTTTGAAGGGTTTCCGTCGGGACCATGGTTTCGCGGTTTGGCCATGGTTTCGGTCGGGACCAGTGTTTGGGGCATGGATGGATTCGGTGGCGCGCGTGGCCAGTCTTACTGAGCCTTTGAAAGCCGCCCGTTTGTTCGATCCCACGCCAGCGATCTGCTGAGACGGACTGCGTGAGTGCGCTGGCTGCCATTGAGTTCTTCTGTGCACAGAGTTTGGAAGAAGGGTCACTTGGCGTTCTTTTGAGCGCATCGCGGAGCGCATCGCGGAGCGCATCGTGGAGCGTTCGGGCCGTTTGGCCATCACCATGGGTCCAAAGCAGGTTCATTTCTCTTGGTCAACTCTGGTTGCTCCATGTCGGGGGTTGCAGGTATCGTGCCCCCAACCGAGACAACAGACGCCTGGGTGAACCCGAGCAACGGTGGGCGGCGTCGACGTGTCGGCCGTGCAGGCCTTGGGCTGTGACAAGGTTTGTCGCCTGTGCAAGCTCTTCTTCCCCCAAACAGGAAAGCTTCAACAAGAACTCGCTAGGGAGGTGGATGAAGATGGACACACACACACACACACAAACACACAGAGCCTCAGATGGCAAAGGGAAAAGGCATGAACAACGTTAAGAGTTGATTCTTTTGATTGGAATCGTTGTGTGGGACATGGATCGGTGTAGCCGCATCAGCCGCCGTGAAGACGACGCATCGTCCTCCATGTGACGGATCGTGATCGTGGGGTCCCGCACGAAAGGGCAAGATCTGTGACGATTGGTGACAATAAGTAAAGGGCCTGGGGACCCATATGACATCCAAGCAACCATCATCCAAGCCAGCATGGACCTATGGAACAAGGGTTTTGGGATTTGCTGTCCTAGTTTGGAACATCTGTGGTCTCCTGGGTCCTTCCCAACTTCAATCACGTCTACTCAACGATGATTGAGTCGACCAATTCATCCTCTTTACCAGCATCAGACTTGGATGGGCTCCCCCTGAGGTCATTCACTGTTTAAACGGGTACCCACTCCGAGAACGGTCCCGGACGTGTCGGATGTTTCCATTCACCTTCCGCGGTCCTGCCCGAGTCTCTGGGGCAACGTGGTGGTCGGAAGGGCCAACATCCAGGCGCCGCGTCGCTCCGATGGGGGGCGACCGAAACCGGTCCGGTCCGAAGAAGGGCCACCGAAATCGGAGCTCTTCGTTCGGTTCGGATGTGATTTGGAGGGGTCAAGTTTAGTAAGGTATTGTTCCTTGGTATTTGAAATAGTCCATGCTTGCACTACTTCTATACTAGCAGCTACTAGCAGGTGTCTGGTCTTCAGGTTTGTTTGCATCTTTTGCCCATCATTTTCCGGTACCTTTCCTGGATGATTCATCCAGCGGGGTCTTTTCTATGGCTTTATGGTTCGATCGACCGACCGAACCATTTGGGCTGATTGTTCGTCCAAACCACCGAAGTGGTGGATTTCCAGGGCCTTGGTGCCAACCTGGCGTACTTCTTGGCACGCTGTGGCCTGGAAGCACTCGACAACACCAATGCTCCCCTGGTCTTTGAGCGCCTTGGAAGACCGCGTGGAGTGGCGGGGTGGCGATCCGTGGGCGGGGGTGTTGCGTTGGCAGGCGATGGTGAGGTGTGTCGTGCACGTGGGATGTGACCGAAAAAGCATCAAAGGATCTCTTCTGAAGTCGACCCTTCTACCCATGAGATCTCATAAAGCCATGGTCAAGCCATTTCTGAGGTGAGCCCAAGGTCAGCCAAGGGGTCCAACTTCGTGTGAGCATGTCACAAATGACCTTGATTGCAGAAATTTTGTGTTTGACAGTAGTGAGTACATTCATGTCGCTTTGATACGTTGTGCCATTTTGATGTTTTTCTCTTTGGCCGTTGCTTGGGGATCTTGGGATGTTGAATGTAGACTCCTCTCCATTTCCCGGACCTGACCGAACGCAGTTTTCAAGCAAGCTTGATTTCCCCGAAGCCCGAAGTCAGTGCCCTCTTCGAAAATGGCACTCTGTGGTTTCTCTGTGGTCTGAGGAATGGAATGCCCTTGCACATTCGTGAAGCTGTGGCCAAGTATGTGACGGTTGCCATGGTGCTCGAAGCACAAGCCAAAATCAAGGCGCGGATTTCGGCCGCAAATTCGGATCGGATCCAGGGTACTGGCTCTGACAGGTAGGACAACACACATATATATATATATATATATACCGAAAGGCATTGAAAGACCCTTAGATACCCTCCCTCAGAGAATCATGGAACAAGATCTTCCAGAGGCCGCACTGTTCGACTTCGATGATTTCAAGGAGTGTAGAGTCTCTTGTATCTGAAACCCATTGGGCCCGTCCAAGCATCGCTTGATGTGCACCATGAGAGCTCATGGCTCTCGCTGGAGACCATGCGAACGAAAAGGGACTGGAGTGACTGGAGGGGCTGGAGGGGCTGGAGGGACTGGAGGTGGTAAGATGTGGAAGGCCAGGAGCCCCGGAACTCGTAGCGATGCTCGAAATGCTCCGGAACTCGTAGCGTTCTTGTTCCTAGTAGTAAGGCCAGGAGCCCCTAGTAGCTTCTCGTGGTGAGATGATTAAGATGTGGAAGGAAGCACATCCGAATTGTTTTCGTGCCCCTCATCACCCCACTACCCGACGACCTCTGAGTATACCTCAACATCGCTTCTTTTTCTCGTCGCGGTATGAGAAATCCCATGCAACCCGGGTCCCGTGCATCTTCTCCGAAAAAAGCACCACCGGGTGTGTCGTGGACATGTGGGCAGTCCTGAGTTTTCTTCTCCGCTCCGCGTGGTTCCAGGTTGAGAAGGCTTCAACAAAGACAGAAGCTCCCAAAGCAAAGGCCATGAGTCCGGTGTCCTAGGTGTCCGAAGCAACGGCAACAGTAGGTGTCCATTCGGGTTCCCCTTTTTTCAAGAGCACGTGGTGCGTTCGGGTTGGTGCCGGGTTTTTCGGTGCTGTTTCCCCCATTGACATGATCGAAATCATTGCTACTAGTAGCGATGTCCTTCACCCTAGTAGCGATGGCCTCCTACTAGCTTCTTGCTACTTACGTTTTGTTTGGGCAAAGGCAGGCATTTTCAAGTCTCCCTTAGGGCCGCCTGGCCCTAGGTCGATCACCTCATGGCATCTAAGCCCGGGCACTCACAACTTATATATGTGTTTCCTTATTCATGCGACCATCAGCACCTCACCAATCATCAATGATCACACTTTGGACGTACATATTCACGTCAACATATTCACGTCGTGCCCATGGCGCCCATGGGATGTTGACTGGTAGTTGAATGAAAGTGGGGGTTATTTGGATGTATCACAGGTGCCATGCTGTTTTGGCACGACACGCCCCTGAAGACGTGCAAATTTCACATCAGCGCTGGAGGAAGAAGCACTTTTCCACTCCATCACCATAAAGCAGAAGACATCGCACTTGGAGCATTTGGTCAAAAAGACAACCAGATTCCGGGAGGTGATGTAACAAACTGCTGACTCCATAAAAAAGCAATCACCTAGCGGAACATCACAATTTCAACCAGCGTCTTCAGTTTGTTTTCCCAACTCTTTCACATTTTAGATGTCAGTCTCAGTTTTTCGTTCCCTTCGACAGACAAAAGAAAGTGATCGCACCAAGAACTAGGGTGATGAAGGGTTGTGATACAGCAGAGTCAGCAACTGCTCAACGCAGGGACCATTGAAAGGCTTCAACATGATCCACCACGACTAGAGAATCCTGCCGTGAGGCCGAAGCTTGTGGTGCTCACTCCTGTTTGTTTCTTTGTTTGTTGACATTGGTTCTTTCAGGCTTGGTTTGCCATGGGCTGGGTTGGCTGGTTTGCTTTTTGTGTTGGTTGGTTGGTTGGTTGGTTTCCTATGCTTTGATCAGGAGTCCGTCGTTTCATCCCCCCGCACACTTTTATCCATCAAACGTGTGAGGTACTTGCACGTTCACTGGCAATTCCACGGCGGTTTCAGTGGTTTCTGGCGTTTCTCCGGCGCTCCCCCCCCGTTCACCGGCTCTCCGGCTCTCCCGTTCGCTCGGTGTCGGTGACGTGATGGGTCGCTCCGCGTCCCCCCCAGGTGCGCACCATCGGCGACCACTGCAGAAGAGGGATCAAGGACCCCCCAACGCGCCGTCCGACGGTAGGGGAGCGGAGGGGAGCGCTGCGGTGTTTGTCCTTCTCGGAGTGGCGCGGGTTCCGTTGGATTGGTTCCATCCGGTTGGAGCGGTTACTGGGTTTGTTTCCCGATTTCTGGGTCGTTGAATTGGCCCAGATGGCAGCGATGAAACCAACCCTTTTTGCCCCAAGACAGATGCCTCAAGGGTTGAGGTGTCTGGGCCCGTGCAGGCTATGGAACCAAAGTGTATGGGGCGCAGATGGACAGCCTCGTTTCAGGCGTTTCGTGTGTGGGCAGGGCTTACGCGATGACGATCGGGGTTGAAACGCACAGCCGTTGGAGGGAATGCCGTCGTTTCGCACAGTTGGAAGGAATGCCGTCTCGGCCACGTGAACGGTCAAAACCGATCAGAGATGGACCCAGGATTAAGAGGGGAATGCAGCGGCTGCATCAACGATTTTGGGGTATGGCGACCCCCCAATCAGTGACACTCTTACCTGAAGCCATGGCTTTGCATGGCTTCGCATGAAGTGGTCAGGCTTGTGGCACAAGCCACCATTGTTTAGTATGCTTTGGGACTTTGGACCCTCGCCTCACATCTCTGATGAAATACGGATCTTGGAGGGTCCAGCAAGAACCGGAGGGTCCGTTGGCTTTTCTCCTTCGGGGGCCTTCGCGCCGCAGCTGGGGAGACGAATCCGTGCCAGCTCGGCCCCGAGAGATGTGCAAGGCATGTCACCTCTGCTTCACGAAGCATGTTCTTCGACCTCAACAGGACGCGCTGCCGCTTGTGAAGCTCGTTCCTGCCAAGATGTCCAAACGGGCAAGGAATGTTTGGCGGTTTGATGTGAGGGATCTTGCTGTTCTTGAGTTAACTTGCAACCCACGAGAAGCTACAAGAAGGTTGAGGAGTTTCCATTCAGGTGGGTGTTACAGTAGGAACTGTGGAAAGGATCACCAAATAAAGATGGACAAGAAGAACGTATCGAAGGAGGACCCCCAAGTGCTTCGTTGGAAGTTCCGGCCGGTGGTTTCAACATGAATGAAGGACCCTATTTTCGAATATTTTCGACCTCATCCACGGCGTTCTTGAGAAACAACATTAATATATATATATATATATTTATAGTTACAGTAGGTTGAACTCTGCTCTGGTTCAAGGGTTTTGCAGAAGTTGAAGAGTCTAGAAGTCTGGGCAAACTTGTAGTATGTTTGAGAAAGGAATTCATTTTTCAGACCTTTCCAGAAGTTCCTTCCTTTTGTGGATTCGCGTTCTCATCAAAATCCATCAACTGCGCTCGGCTGAAAGCAGATCTCCTCCATTGATCCCAAGCACTCAGTAAAACGAAAGCACAAGAATCAAATGACATCACGACGGAAAACAATAACATAAGATTAATTCTTTTGACATCTTCACAACGAGATCATTTGTTCCTTCTTTTTCCATGGATGGATCGGTCACGGAAGGACCGCTTGCTCGGACGATACACGGCGACGGAAAACCCGGTCGCCAGGACTGTCGCCATTGCTTCGCGGGCGCTCGTCCAGCTCAGGCGGGGAGAACGCACGATGCACCCGTCCCCGGTCGACCGTCACGGATGTTCCGGACAGCTTTCAGCGGGTCGAATGGGTCAAAGTCAGTTCTGATTGGGTTCGTTTCGGGTCAGACAACCTATGCTACTTCCGTTCAAGCTGGGAAAAGCCAACCCTTGGGGGACCCCCCATCCGAACTCTTCCATCAACAATGGCCAATGGCCTCCCTATTGAGAATCGATTTTGAGCGAAGAAGTCCTAAGTCGATTGGATCAAGGATTTCCTTGGAACCATATAATGGTGAAAGGAAACACACCAAACGAAACTTGAGCCATTGGTGTTGTGAATACAATTTTGGCTCAAGGGCCCATCCATTGCAACCCTTTTGTTTGCCATGTACCTGGAGTGGTTCCTGCTGCTGGCATTCATTTTGGGTTGGCTGTGCGGTGGAGCTTTGGTGTGGTGCTGCCTTGTATACCCCCCGGCCGACAGTGGCGTTGACGCCTCATTTGCTAGGCTGCTAGGCCGGTCTGATTTTGCAGGCCTGGGGTATGGCGGCCAGAAGTCTCTTGCCCACCGACACCGAGATCGCCACGCTGGACACGATTGAGCGTGTGGTCACTTGGGTTGGCCTTGAGCCGGCTGTGTGGCAGGCCTTTGACAACACCCTGGGAGGCCAGACGACCCTGCGGCTCCTGGCTACTCTCCCGATGGGCACTCTCCACACTGCTACCTCTCGCACACGAACTCCTGCTACTGCTACCCTTCTCGAGAGAGAGTTGTGTGCAGTTGAGATCATGTGTTCGGCTTACCGGATGTGGACCCTCTGTTACGAGGCCGGTGACATCGAATACTGAAGCCCCTTCTCCCAAGAAGGTGAAAAAGTCTTCAGCAGTGGACCAGCTGGATGAGACAGAGGTCGCCTTGCTGCCCACCACGGACATTGACCAGGGACAGGAATTATCGTGAAGCAGCGGGGGCTGATCCACTCCCAGAGTCGGATCCCTCAATGGAGCAAATTACTGCAATGTATACAAAGGTCTTGGTTAGGAGTGAGGCTCCCTATGCCGACTTTTCGGTACTCACTCCCTATGGCCGCCGGATGCGAAAGCAATCAGAAGCTCGGCACTTTCTTTTGCAGCGAGATGGTTCTTGGAAATCTGTCGAGATCCCTGGCCTACCTACATACCAGGCATGGTGTGCGTGCTGGAAGATCTACAAGACAGTGTTGCTGATGTTGAAGCACCCGGCGAATACAGCCTTGGGGAGGCCTACAACTCCCGTGATGACAGTTGCGGCCTTGGAGGAGTATACTTTAATCGGGTGTCTGATCTGCGTGATGAGTTTCCAGAAGCCTGGCATTTAGTGATGCAAGCAGAAGATCGCTGTCGAGGCGAGCAGTTTGAACGTTTCCACAGAAAGCTCACTCGTGCACGAACAGAAGGCCGCTTGCCGATGAACCTTGACTTTGACCCCTTCAGGCCATGGATCGGGGTGATGCAGTTTGCTGCTCGATGCCAGGAGTGTTGGGACAGAACAGTTGTCAGACCCACCCAGACGTTTCTGGCCAGAGGGGGTGCTTCATCGGCTACAGGTCGATCCATGACTCAGAAGGAGGCAGAGGATTCGCAGTTCAGTGACGCGGCAGCTGCGGCTATGCACCGCCCTTCAGGCGAAGGATTGTCCAAGACGGCCAAGAGAAGGCAGAGAGACAAAGCGAAGATTGAGAAGCTGCAGGAGGACAATCGTCGGCAGAGGTTTGGCAACCCTCCGTGGCTGCGGAACACTGGAAAAGGGTCAGCTGCATCGAGCGGAGACGGTGATGGACATCCCTAGTTCCAGATGGACAGGGATGGGAATCAGATCTGCTTTACATTCGCCAAAGGCCCAGTGGGTTCGTGCAGTGATCCATGTCCCAACCAGAGGACGCATTGTTGCCAATTTTGCCTTGGATCTCATCCCAATTCCCAATGTCAGCAGAAGGGCGCAGGGAAGGGCAAGGGCTGGATGAAGACGGTGTGCGCATGTTGCCATCAAGTACGAAAGCGCTACCATCTGAAAGGTGGCTTAGTTGGCATGGTGTGGTCGTATGCGGATCAACAGATGGTCTGGCGTGCGTCTCTCGCTGCGGAGTATCCGTGAGAACAGCGAGGTGATCGGTGGCCTCAGACATGCCAAGAGGGCAGTTGCCAGGTCGCTAGTTACTAGTTCAGCAGTTCGAGCAGGACATCTCGTCAGGACTTGAGAAATGGCAGATCGAGGAGTTGAGGCAAAAGCTTGCCGAGGAATTCAGAGTTGACTGCCAAGCAGACGCATGGCCTGTGGAGCTCTGGAGGCAATCCTTCGCGATGCTGGAGACCCAGAGTGTTCAATCCTGCCAAGGTGGATGAGAAGGATTTCCTTTGGGAATCATGACCAACATTGAGCATAGCCGTGTGTTTCCGCAAACACATGAAGACACGGCAGCAGTCGAAGCCTCCAGGCTTGAAGGCGAGGTGCTTCAGGATTACATGGGGGATTGTGAGAACTACAGAAGCTTCATGGAGGAGTCCACTTGGGCGCAAGGGCTGTTAGACCAAATGGTCGAGAAGGGCCGCGCAGAGGTCTTTCATCATTCGTGGCGAAGTGTCGTTGACCAGTTTGGTGATGGCTCACGGCTCACGAAAGTAGGTTGTCTTGTGAAGACCAAAGAGGACGGCGCAGTCAAAGCACGGTTGATTCTTTGGATGGAAGGAGATCTGGAGTCAACGGCATGATTGTCTGTCGGGAAAGGGTAAATCTACCACGAAATAGTGACGTGGGCATGGGTCTGCAACAGCTGCTTAGCAACAATCAAGCTGCCGCTGAATCAGGGCACGTTTACGTGGAGATGTTTGCCTTAGACTTCAAGGATGCGTTCAACCTGCTGCCGCTTCGTTAGGGCGAAAGAGGCTTTGTAGTCATGAAGGGTCTTGACGACGAGTGGGGCCAACCACGGTATTACGTTAGCAAGTGCATTGTGTTTGGAGTGGCAACTGGACCTTTGATCTGGCCAAGGTTGGCTGCTGCAGCCATGCGAGTGGCGCAATCGGCAATGTTGTCGTATGAGACGGACATCATTACATTGATGACCCGCTGGTTGTGTCGACAGCAAACCTGTCGCATGAGCACTTAAAGCACCTCCTGACGTATGTGGGAATTTGGACTGCATTAGGTCTGGAGATTTCATGGAACAAGGTTGTCAGAGGCAGAAATTTGAATTGGATCGGCTTCAACCTTGAACTTTGTGGGCCGCAAGGACATGATCTGCAGATTCAGTTGGCTGAGGCAAAGAGAGACAAGCTTCTGGCAACGCTGGATGAGCTGCAAGGCGGTGGGTGTCCTTCGGCTGACTGTCTTCACGAGATCCGGTGAAAGACGCAACTAGGCGGAGGAAAGGGCTTGTCTTCGTGCGCCAAGTAGACAATGCGCTCTGGTGGTTGAAAGCCCTCATGCATCTGCGTCATGGGCGGTTCGGCCTTTGCGAAGCGCACAAGTGGCGACCGCGTGCAGCCACGATCGTGGTGCAGACGGATGCATCGCCTTTCGGAGAAGAACTTCAAGGATGGGACTTTCAACTATTCGGTTCTGTGCGAGGGGACCCGGCCTTTCAGTCCGAGTATGAGCTGTTGGCAATGCTTGTTGCACTCAGGGTCTTCGCTCGCCAGATATACCGCGCCGGTGCCTTGCAAGTTGCGATTAGAGGAGACAACACCTCTACCTTGCACACAGCTTTGACTTACGTACAAAGCAGGGAGTCCGATCATGACCCAGCTGGCAGCCGAAATTTTCTTGGAAGTTGAGTTTCAAGGGCTCGTGGCCGTTGTCCCACAACACCTATAGCTGGCACCCTCAATGTAATCCCAGACAAGCTTAGTCGGTAGAGGCTGTCAGTCCCGAAAAGGGATTTGAACTTCTACCGAGCTTGGCCCCGGACGTCATGACAAAATAGAGCGAGTTTTGGCGACTCCGTCAGGGAGGGAGCAGGGGCCAAAACTAGGGAAAAACCGACTCTCTGAAAGGTCCTGCGCCTGGGTTTTTCTTTTGAGTGCATACCCGTCCGTTTTGTTGATGCGTATAGGCTTAGTCGTGGGCCCGCGTGTGCCTCTTAGTTGGTTGCACATCAGCCTTAGTGGGCTCCATTCAACCTTAGCGAGCTCGTTTGAATTTAAATTTTCGTGTGAGATGATTTGTGCGCGGTTCGTCGCCTCAGCTCGGCATGCTGAAAGATTGGGCCCGTAACCCCTTTGGCAAGGGAGTAAGTCGTGCTTGGACCCCAACAACAGGGACCAAGGATGAACTTCTGCCAGGAGTAGTTGCCGCCAGGATTAGATTGGGATGATCGAAGGACCCTGAGAGGCAACGGTCTAGATCCCGGAGTCCGAAAGTGAGCTCAGTGGGAGGCCGAGTAATTAGTGCAAGAGAAGTTTCACAAGGCTGTGCAGGTGAGAAGTTTCGGACTGAAGATCAACGCATGGTGCTTCGCAGTGGTGAAGTGCTGACCAAAGCGCGCGTGGATGCCCCGTGGACTCCATCGACTAGAAAAGAAGGGGCCGGGTGAGCGGTGACTGTCCACGCACGCTAGTGTATGAAGGTGACACGATCAACCCAAACTTAGATGCGCCGAAGGTGCACGGAAACTTGAAAGTAAGAGGCTGTAAAAGGGCAGGTGGATTATGTTTCAGGTTTGTTGCCTGCACTTTCAAGTTGTGTTGCGTTGAATTTTTAAACACTTCTTGAAAACGAACACTTGCCACCATTCATACGGAAAAGCCTCCTTGCTTTTACAGGGTTGGTTGGGAGGGGGAGTGTGTGTGTAGTGG
>CAXAMN010025361.1:1536081-1549628 GCA_963970005.1 Durusdinium trenchii | reverse complement strand
CTTACATCTTCTTACTACTTACTACTTCTTACTTCTTACTTCTTCTTACTTCTTGTTACTTCTTACTTCTTACTTATGGAGATTGTCCAGCACTACTTCTTCGGTGATTCGCCGGTCAAACTTGTCAGCCTTTCGTGACGGTCGGTGACCCCATCAAGTTGGGTTGGAATTGTTCGACTGGGCGAGTGGTAGGGCGAGTGGTTTCAGAGTATCAACACTGAGAATAAGCCCAGTTGCGCCAAAGGGCCATTGGGGAGACAAATTAGGTCAAAGTAGCATTTGCCTGAAGTCACAGTGGTACCAGTTTTCTGAAAAACACCTGTTGTGTCCTCGGATACTACCGTGAATGTTCTACTAGCTGAGCCAAAACGTGGCCATTTTGGCTTATAACCCACCGAGCAGCCACCCTCCTTCTCCTTCACAGCGGGGGGAAAAGAATGGCTGACTCGGGACGGGGAATGCGTAGCCGCGGTCTAGGGCATAAGAGATCCGAGGAAGCTCTGTCTCCTCGCCCCGGTAGTGCGAAGCTGGGGAGGACCTCTGGCCTGATGGCTGTGGGTGCGTGGGCGGCGCGAGTAGAGATCGCCGATATGCTCGAGTCGGGAGTTCTGGCAAAAGGGCTCATTGGCATGATTCGTAAGGGAGAGGAAGGGGACTTCCCTTTGGCCCCATACGATCACAAAGTCCCTTTCTGGTTCATCCACCCTGGGAGCAGTGCCGCTCCAGCCCCAGGGAGAAATTGCGGAATAAGTTCTGAAGCCCCCCAGCGGGCTGAACTCAGCGGAGCTCGCCGGGAGATACCACAAGGAAGGCGCTCTCCATCAATTTCGCCAACCACGCCGACTGGGAACAGTTCGTCAGGACGTCCTAGTTGGGGGGAGATGGACGAGGCTCCACAGGTAACCTTCAGGAAGCAAGCTCGTCCACCCCTGATGCAGTTGGCGGAGCCTAAGGTATAGGTCAATGCGAAGCCATCAGTCCAGAGGTGGAGTGCACCACCTCGGGACCCATTGATGAGCCGGTGGATCAGGGCATCTCAGAGAGCTTCAAGAAGAAGGCCGAACCCCCAACATTGGATTGGACAATTTGTTGACCCCGACGAGGAGTATGTCCCGCTGACATTGCCATCAAGATCAACCCCTCTCAAGTCCAAAAAACTTGAAGCTTGTCGCGCGCAGGTAAAGTCACTCTTCGAAGAGCTGGTGTTGCTGGAAGTCAGGATGGACTTAGTAGATGCCGTGGTAGAGGGTGGGGATCTATTGCATGATCGGTTCCACGTCCTCACCGAGCCTCGGTCGGCTGGGATGAGCCTCAGTTATGCGAAGCTACTTCTGCGATATATCGAAGCGTACAAAGCAAGTCCCTCAGGGGAAGGCGTCGGGGGAGCTCTTCAGCGCCCAGTTTATGCAGAAGTACCTCATACGGCTGGTGGAGTCGGGAGCAGGGCCCCTAGTCCCACAGAGCCTGATGTACGCCATTGATCATTTCGGCGGCGTATTCGGTTTCGAGACTTCCGGAACGAAGCGTGCCAGTGTCCGGAAGCTAGCGTTCGGATGTTCACCAAGAGCCCCTTGAGCGCAACCCAGCACCTCCTCTCGAGGTAGATTTCCTGTACTACCTAGAGAGAGTGGTGTTGGATCAAGGGAGAGACTCGCAGACCAGAGTTGTGTGCGGAAAGCTTCGATTATGTATCCAAGCCAGTATCCGACACAGTGATCTAGGAGGAACTGCCATGAGTGCGGTGGAATGGTGCCGCCCAGTTGGACGTCTTGAGGTCTTGGGACTGAGGGCAAAGGCTGACTACGCGAGGAGTGGGCCCAGGCCGTGGGCCGCAGCTTGGGTAGCAGCAAACGCGGGCAACGACCAATGGCTTTTTGAGTGGGTCAACTTGTTGATTAAGATGCACGAGTTGGCGGCTGGATTTGCTGGCAGCGGCAATTGGAAACGCCTAGTCGTGAAGAATTGTTTGTTGAATGATTTTGCGGAGAGGTTTCCAGGTGCCCTTGGATGGGGGGGCGATTGACATGATGAGCTGGCGTTCATGCAAGAGCACGATGTCATCGTACATGCTGCATTTTGGTATTACCCCGCATGTGGTGAGGTTCCAAAAGGCTAGCGATCTACACCTGCGAGAGTCGCAGAGTACAATCCTGAAGGCGCAGTGGCGCACGATGGATCAGATTAGGAGGGGTGCAGCTATGCAAGCCTTGTCCGGAGTCCAACTGGACCACAGGCTGTTGAAACCAGATTGGGGCACGGTTAGTGACCTCCTGCTGAAGGAGCAAATTCCCGTCACGGAGGAGGGTCGGCCTTTAGTCGAAGCCAGCATCTGCACCGAGGGCCCTGACTCGGGGCAGCCGGAATTGCAGATGCAAAAGGCGCCGATGGCGATGGACCTGCGAGAAGAACTTTGAGGAGAAGGTGAAGTCGATGAAGAGTCGCGTGGAGAGCCTGGCGAGCCGTCCAGTTGATGTCCACGAATCGGACTTTCTGGTTCTGAGTCTGTGCAAAATCAACATGGCGGAGGCAATGGCCTTCAGGTTCCCCATGGCCTCGGACTTCGACGACACGCTTGAACTACGTGCGAACGCGTGGCATATGATGGAGGTGGCCAAGCATGCGGAGGTCGTGGCCTATGACGGCAGGCGTGTTGAAGCGCTTCGCGCCACTGTGCCCGAAGGGATGAGAGCTCCAACCCCCAATGAAGCGAGGAGGTGTGACCGCGAGATCATGGCAGAGATACTGAAGGTGGTTGCCAAGGGCTCGAGCTCGGTTGGGGCTGGACTTCACCACTACGCTGAAGCCTACCCAGATCAGGGCCTGGAGAAGGGCTCTCAGCAAACAGGCCCAGCCCAGCCGGAACCCGGTAGGGGCCAGAAGCGGGAGCGCGAAGACTAACAAAACCGACGCAATTCCTGAGAAGTCCCGGATGTGCATAAAAAGAAGCACGAGCCCCGTTGTGGAATCCCCCCAGGATGGCGAAAGCGTCAGAAGGAGCAGAAGAGGGCGGAGAAGTCGGCCGCTGCCAAGACGAAGTCGGACCCTCCAACAGAGAGGAAGGGAGATCAAGCGACTCACGTTCCTGGAGTGAGGGCATACCGACTCTTCCGCTGTAGGATTTGCTGAGGGGTAGGGATGTTTTTAGGGACCGATCCACGCTAGGGTGCGAGCTTCTCGAACATGAAGTACAACACTGGGCACCAAATTGCAGTACATTTTCGCGGGGGAACGACCAATTCTTAGGCGCCCACCTAGACCTCTCAGGAGCGAAGCATTCCCTGGAGGGATCCCGGAGGTCTTTTACAACGACGAAAGTTGTCACTTGACACCGATATGGCCAACATGGCAGCCGCGAGGTGTTTGGACGCGCACAGACGAGGAGCGTACTTTTCACTCAAGAACCCTAGAAACTCATTGGCTCGCCACTTGGACTCATGGAAGGAGTTGGAAGGGGCTGACGGGGTATTCTCAACCGAATATCACGCATGCATGTTTCCCCCCTGCAAACGTAGGAAGGGGCAAATTTTAATTCATAACATTCCATCGCTCATCGATTTTATTGGTCTCACCTGTGCGAGTAGCAGGAGGTGCTCTAGGACAGGGCTGGGACATCTACACTGCAAACCTTTGGTCTCTAAGGGTCGGGTTACTTCCTTCCCTACTTCGGAGGAGAGGGAGTTGCCTTTTGTGAGGCATATGCAAAAGGACTGTCAATTCTTCTCCCTAGACCACCCACCATTTCGTTGAAGTTTTCTCAGGGCCTAATGCACCACTTTCCAGGCCAGTTGCCATGGGGAACTACTCCACTCCTAGAGGGGACTCTACTCGGCCCCCCTGAGTTGAACATTCAGAGTCACAGACCTTGGCCCGCATTCCGCGGCATCGAGCAGTTGAGAAGGTGGATGAGGCTCACCACGCAGAGGAAACAACCGCCGATAATCAGAGTCGTTACAGAATGCATGCCACCGAAGCAGGGAGCCAACCCAGTTTCGGGAAGAGAAAACAATTGATCGAAGATGAGCTGTGTGATCCCTGCGAGCACTTCCGCAGGGCGAAGAAGATGGAGCGTCCTTTCGATTCCATGCAGTCTCTCAAAGAAGACCACGCAGGAGCAATCGAAGCCTATATAGGGATGTTGAGGAACTATTAGCCAGGAGATTGGATGCCCTCAAAATGATCCAGTCTTGGGCTACCGAACTTCGTGCAAAACAGGCGCGCCAGAATTTGAAGGCACCGTGGACAGCGAAGCGCCTGGGGACAAGGATCAACACTTTGCTCATGGAAAGGCTGCAGGACGTTCTTGGCATCGAAGACACATCAGTTCCGGATCTGTGCATGAAGGGGATCAGCATCACAGGTCGAGCTTCGGTGTCCCCCTTCTTCGAGTCTTTCGAGATTACCCCAACGATGACTCGAGAAGAGTTTCTTGAAGGTTGTTGGGAGCGCTCTCAACAAATGATACGCCGCGTAGAAGTCAAAGCTGGTGCCATGGGAGAAGGCATGTCTCTGGAAAAGGTAGGAGCAAAGTACGGCTATCCATTCAAATAGTACCCAGCTTTGGATTGGAACAAGGCATTGATTCTCAGGGCCACAAGAAGTATAGGCGCATCGACGACCACACCGCTGCAGGAGTAAATCAAGTCCCCCATCGGCTTCAGAAAGTCCCCATGGTCATGGTCGACTATGTTGGCGTGGTGTGCAGAGCCTTGGCATTAACGACCAAGGACATCTCACTTGCAACCGAGGACACGAAGGGCGAGTACCGGCAGGTTCCCCTTGCACCAGAAAAAAACAAGGTTCGCCATCACGGCCGTCTATGACCCTAACCAAGGTGAAGTCTCTCTCTCTCTCTCTACACGAAATTTTTGGACAACCATTTGGTGCCGGGCATGCGGTTCCAAATTTCTGCAGAATCGCGGAATGGTTGGCAAGAGTGATGCAGCGGTTGTACAAAACAACCACAGACCACTTCTTCGACGACTTCTTTCTAGTTGAGCCGACTGCCACAATTGACACAGCGGTCTTTTGCCTCCGGCCTCCGGGAGACGTTCGCGACTTTGCGACTGGGATTCCAGTTGGACCCGGAAAAATCGCAACCGCCCAGTCAGGTTTGCGCAATACTAGGAGTCTACTTTAACACTGGCGAGCCAAAAGATCATTCGCGTCGAGGCCAATTTTTCTTAACGAGCTCAGCCGGCCCGGTGTTCACTCACCTTGACTTGGGCTTGCTTGGGGACTGGATGGGGCCTGACCAACAGCCGCGCTTGAGAAAGCGCTTCAACCCGGACGACAACCTGCTCAGAAAACTGCTTCATGGAGCCATGGTGGGCAGGGGCGGGCAGAAGAACTCTGCAGGCGAATGCGCGGTTCCAGCTGAATCCGAAGTAGTGCTGTGCCACATAAGCTCAGATCGGTCCAAGATGGATTGCCGCTCAGTTTTCCGCCCGGAATCATCCCGAAAGGACGCCAGTCCTGACGCTGAAGAGAAGGAAGTGATAATCGCTTTCGAGGACGAGTCGATGCACCTGAGGAAGAAGCTGTCTAGGGGATGCTACTCACTGCGGCCAACTCTCCTTTTCTACTCAAAGTCGCCGTTGATTCCAGATGTGGTGCCGGAGAAGCAGTATGACTTGTACTTGCACACCAATAAGCTGTCGCCAGCTTTGGCTGCTAGTACGGTCGGAAAATTCCAGTTTCTTTGCTCTACACTTTTTGGCAGAGTTGGCAGATGCTGCACAGGCCCTCTTCGTCGACGACAGTACGCCTCCTACCCGGTGGAGTCTCTGACCACTGAGCTCCAACTGTCCCTGAGACAGATGAAAGCATTTCTCTCCACGTGCCCATCGCCTGAGTTGAAACTCAAGCACGAGGATCCCATTCTCTTATACACGGACGCCTCGGATGTACCGGGGCGAATACCTCAGAGGATTCTCGGAGCGTTCTCTTTCGATCCATTGGATCAGTATTGCGGGTACACGGCCTGGCCCGTCCCAGACTTTGTAGTGAATAAATGGCTTCAAAGAAAGTCATTTATGGGCCAATTAGAACTGCTCGCTGCACTTGTTGCCTTTCAAACTTGGCAAACACGTCTGCAACATCGTTCAGTCTTCCTTTTTCTGCGATAACGATAGCGCGTCAGCCAACTTGGTCAAAGGGTACTCTCCCCAGGTTGACAGTACCTCTATCGTCGGAGACTTTTGGCTGGCGGTGGCCGCGCACACGTTTACACCGACAAAGCGGAAAGCAAACCGAACCTCGCCGACGGCCCGCCACGCTTTAACCCCTCTGAGGTCCGTGCGTTGGGGGCTCCTTGGGCTCGTCCCGATCCCGGCGTGTTGGGGCGGACCACCACCACTCCTGCACCCTCGATTGGCGCCCTGGAGCAGCGGGGGCAATAGAGTAGACACCAGAGCGCCTCTAGGGTGCCTAGTGGCCAACGGGGGGAGAATGCTCTGGGTGTCGACTCTACGGGTGAGAAACTTGTGTTGTAGGTCTACATGGCACACGCATGGGTGTCAGTTGTAGATATCAACAACATAAGTGAGTAGCGCCAAGTTCCCCTATCCAACGCAAGACCTCGAGTGAACGCGAGAGGAAAAAGCTGTTTGGTGGAGCGGCTGGAATATTCACCTGTTGTGTCCTCGCATACTACCGTGAATGTTCTACTAGCTGAGCCAAAACGTTGCCATTTTGGCTTATAGCCCACCGAGCAGCCACCCTCCTTCTCCTTCACCCACCTGGGAGAATGCTCTGGGTGTCGACTCTACAGGTGAGAAACTTGTGTTGTAGGTCTACATGGCACACGCGTGGGTGTGAGTTGTAGATATCAACAACAATCATAAGTGGGTAGCGCCAAGTTCCCTTATCAAGCGAAAGACCTCGAGTGAACACGAGCTGTTTGGTGGAGCGGCTGGAATATTCATTTGGAACCGTGCCGGTGCTTCTTCTCCGTGGCGGGGACAGCCCCAGCAAATCGGAACGAGGATATATTCGTTCGCCACGCGCAGGATGCAAGGGTGCCCCCAAATGAACGTGTGACTGTCCATAGCACGGACAGAACACAAGGACACGACGACCAACTGCTTCAGTGGACCAGCCTCTCATCGTCAGCGAGGTAACTTTTTTGTTTTTTCCTGAGTGACACGATCCTCAGGCTGAGTTCACTGGATATGATACAGCACAAGATGACCAACATTCTCCGACGTGTTAGATGCAGATGCATTGCGGGTGGACATGGGGATCAGAGCTCCAAAAGCAGAAACCAAACGAGCACGTCTCCAATCGCATGTGTTCGCTTGTGGGGTAAAAGCACATGTTCGCCATGAATCGAATCGGACCAGAAGTGCAGCTCCCCAAGGATCCTTCTTTGTTTATTCTCACTTGAACAAAACAAACAAATACACAATCACATGCAAAAACGGTTCTCCCTCCCAAATCTTTGCTTCACATCTTCGTTTCAACACTGGGTTTTCACTCTAAAAACGAAGCTGCCAAACCTCGTTTCTCACTGTTCTCCGGATGCCAAGATGGCCCAGGACCAGGAATCTCCACCTGCCACGGGCCTGCGACAGGGCCCCTCGGTCTCAGGCACGAACAGATTGCGGGTGGTTTCGGACGAGGTTCTGCAGGCAAAATCATGCAGCATCTTTTTGCTTCGGGGGTCTTTCTTTCTTCGCTGGAGGAGATAGGCGCATTTTTTTTGCCCTCCGATGTCTCACTTTGGATCGAGTCTCGAAGCCACGCCATAAGACAGGGTCCCAGCAACAACGGGGTCCCAAATGCGGGATTTGCAAGTGCGACTCGGTCAACAGAATGTAGAATCTTGACGAATCACCTCTGAAAATAATGAAGAATGGTTTTTCAATCCCGGAGGCTGATGCGTGTTCGTGGGTGTATCATGTTAACCATAACCCTGAAAGCCCTGCGGGTGGCATGGTCTTTGCCAGAGGTCGACCAGGTGATGAGTATGGAAGGCCTTAGAATTCTCCATGCAACCGCACCGGGGAAGGCCCCTGAAACAATTTCTTTGCAGGATCGGCCAAGGAGGAGGCCGAGCTGTTGAGTCTGGTGCAAAATGTGAACAATCGAGGCACTTTGAGCCTCGGCCGAAAGCTGCATGAAGAAACACCTCCCAACATGGAAGTGGACCAACTCCTCCTTGTTTGTAGAGGTTGTTGGAGGGAGATAGGCAGGGTTTTCAGCCTTTCTTGGTGTTCTTTTCTTGGGTCGCGTGGACTCTTGCCCTCGGTGTGTTTCACTCATGTCCCAATTGATTGCTTGGATGAACCCAAGGCTGATTTTGGACAGAGCGCCCACAGTCAGTCTCCAAAGAAGTTGTCCAGTGGATAGAACCAGGGTGCACCAAGACGGCTCGAGGTCTTCTGAAAGTCTGAGAAAAGGACACCAGGAATCTCCGGCAGATCTCCTGGGTCAGCAGCGGTGGTGCACCCCCCTGGAACGACTCGGCTGCCTGTGAACGACCCCCGTGAATGGCCCCGTGAGTTCCGCCCGGTGGGAAAGAATGTAGACTATTGATTCATAACTTCCTTGAATATGAGGAGCTTGTTCAATCCAAGGGGGCTTATTCATCAGGAGATTCATTTTCCAGGGAGGCGGTGGAGCAGAGTGAGGATCCGGGCGAGCGCACTTCAAAGAACTTCAGGCAAGCGAACGAACTCGGTGATTCTTGGGAGTTACTAGTAATGGCCTCCACTCTAATAGCGATGACCGCCCCCTAGTAGCGTCCTTGTTGCCGGTGATACTCTTTGGGGGTTCACCCATGATGTCGAGCCCGGCAAACTGCTTTTGCAAGTTTCGGTCGCTCCCTCCGTGTTGATCAAAGCAACCCCAAGAGCAGGCCATTTGCAACTGGTGGAAGAATCTGGGAGTAGTCCATAGGACTTTTTCTTTTCAATTTGATCTACTCCAGACTCCTTGGATTAGTACTTGCATGTACTTGCTATTTATATATATATATGTATATATATATATATATCTTTAGACTCCTGTAGAACTGTAGACTCTTCTTGGTTTCCCCTTTAGGTGTTTGACCTGTTTGGGACGCCGCAACTCTGACCGTCGGCCCTCGCGTGCGACCTGGCCTGCCATGTCCGACCTAGGATCTTCTGTGTACCTCGACAGGGAAGGGTGCGGCATGGTCAACAGGACTGAAAGTTCATCTCAAGTCCTTAATGGATCCTGCAAACACGTGCTTCTGGATTTGGAGTCAACGATTCAGATGGTTTGTATTTTTCCCCAAACAGTGTGGACACACTTAGGGGTTCTTACGGTAAGCGTTAAGCAGCTGTGCTTAGATCGCTGTGCCGCGCGGGCGTGTCCGGCTAATTCGCTGCTATTTACAGTACATTCATGCCTCTCGAAATCGTCGACATGCATTTCGACTACGCAGGCTCGCGAAATCTGGGTGGCGGCGGCGAGTGCTTGTCGCGACTGCGCTCTCGTTGTGGTGCTGCGCGCATTTTCGCACATGGTGGTCTTTTTGCGTGGCAGGCGCAAGGGAAACCTCGTGTTTTGGTGCTCCAAAGTCGAGTTTTCGTGACAGGTGCAAGGGATCGGAGCGGTTGTACTTCAAATGCAGATTTCGTGGCAGGTGCAGTACTTTCGACATGGTCGTGATCTTTGAGGTGCTCTGATTTCGTGACAGGTGTAGTGAATCGTGACTTTTGGACATGTGGCTCGTTTGTTTGCAGATTTCGTGGCAGGTGCAGCACTTTGTGAACCTGGAAGTCCAGATTTCGTGGCAGGCGCAGCACTTGGTGACTCTGGACGTGCAGATTGCGTGGCAGGCGCAGCACTTTGCAAGCGCGAAGTGCAGATTTCGTGGCAGGCAGAGCACTTTGCGAGCCTCGAAGTGCAGATTTCGTGGCAGGCGCCGCACTTTGTGAACCTCGAAGTGCTCTCACTCTCTCACTCTCTCACTCTCACTCTCACCCTCACTCTCACTCACTCACACACGCTCACGCTCACGCTCACGCTCACTCACTCACTCACTCCCTCGCTCACTCACTCACTCACTCACATTCACATTCACATTCACATTCACATTCACATTCACATTCACACTCACACTCACACTCACACTCACATTCACTCACACTCACATTCACTCACACTCACACTCACACTCACATTCAGGCTCACACTGACTCACTCTCCCACTCTAACTCACACTCGCACTCACTCTCTCTCACACTCACTCACTCCCTCACTCCCTCACTCCCTCACTCCCTCACTCCCTCACTCGCTCCCTCGCTCCCTCGCTCCCTCGCTCACTCCCACCACCGTCACCGTCACCACGTTCCCCACCTTCATCACCACCATCACCTCTCTGGGCCCCAATGCGTCTAGATCTCTAGACTTTCTATTTTGGACCTCACACACACACACTGTTTGGGGTCTTTTGCCGGGATAATTTTCTGTGGAGCGTCCGACGACAAACCTGCAATTCGGTGTGCGGTGGATTGATTGAAGCTGCAGTTGAGGTTATTACTTCTTTTCTGAAACAAGCGTGACAACAGCTGACCCGCATGCACACTTCCAAGTCCTTGCAGGCAAAAGATATGTTTATAGGTTATATAGTTATTTTTACTATACATACATGCAACATGCACCTACTAGTCCCCCAGTAAGAGATAGCAAGGGGGTGCCATATTTCTATATGGTACCCTCCTTCCTATCCTCCTATTTTCTTGTATTTCATTGATATTGAAATTTGCAGTGTTTTGTGCATGTTTTACACTATAATATGTATATTGTTAAAATTTAAATATTGGATGTAGAAAAAAAATCGTGGTAAAAAAACAACATGCTAACGTGGATATGGAGGGGGGCCATGTAAGTTCAGATTTGTTGCGCAACCTTTTGCGCAACAATTCCCGGACGCATATCTCCAAACGTCTGAACATCTAAAATCACCAAATCCCGACAAATTCCGGACTACTTTGAATTTTTTGAGACGGAGGTTTTGTTTTCCTCACATTTTGTTCCTTTATTCTCGATTCCATTTTTCTACTTTCTGTGGACTGCTTTCTTTTTCTGTTTCTGCTGGCGCCTTTGCATTTCCCGTTTTTTTGTAGAATATTCTACTTGGTCTATATCTTTTCAGTAAAACCTTTGCTCTTGAAACCTCTTCTATACTTCAAAATCTCCAGATATCTCCTGCAACTTCCGAGCAATCGCAAAAATTCAAAATTTGCGGTGCAACTCTCGCAGCAGTCCCAACAATCTCTCTCTCTCTCTCTCCCTTCCGAAGTGATTCATGTGAAAAATCAGTGGATTCTTCTCATTCTGCTGGGCTTATGATGCACTCCCTACCTCATTCTGATCATCCCTGGTTCCCATGGTCACCTCTTGGAGGGAGGGGTGTTGCCGCCGAAACACCGGCGGTGGGCGCCCGTTAACCGGCCGAAACCGGCGCCGGTTCACCGGCCGGCTCATCTCTGAGGTGTGATGAACTTCGAGTTTTGATAGGGCAGTAGTCCATCCAACCTCTGAAGCCTGGACTAGACGACGCTGACTTGCCACATGTGAAGCTGATTGAAAAGGGCCTGGGGAAACCCGGCATGAACCGTTGGCGGGGTTTTATCGGGCAGAAGAAGCTCGTGCTGGGCCTGCGTTTCGATGTCTCCAGTTTAAGACATGACATATGTAGAAAAAACGACTTTATGGAACCAAATAGCGATGGCCTCCAACCTACTAGGCAGGTGTCGGACCGGACACCTTTTCAATGGTCCGGACCCATAACGCCCTTTCCATTTGAGGCATTTGATTTTTAGGGTGTAGTGATTTGGGCGTCAAAACCTGGTTCTGTGCCTCACATCTCCAGGGTCTTGCGAAGCTTCCGAAATCGAGGGAAAGCTACGAGCAAGCTTCCGTCCCTGATCGATCCAAATTTGGACCGAACCTGAGTCAGGTTACCTGACGCTCCCAAAAACCACTGTGATGACCACACTGGGATCCAAGATGACCATGCTATGGTCCAAGAGGCCTCAAAGGAGGTGGTCAAAGCCAATGTGATTCCAATTGGCTGTGTGACATTCCCTATAGGCTGTAGGCATTCTAGATCCAATTTCGAGCTCTGGGAAGAGCTCATTTTTCAGTTTGAAAAGGCCCTTTAAGTAATTACTTGCACCCTGGGAGCCCAAGACCAAATTTAAAGGGTCTGAGTCGGTGATCTGAGTCGACGATTTTTCGCGAACGGGTTTCCTTTCGGCTGATTCCCCAAGAGTCACAGTCCACCTGTTAAGGCCGTGCTAGGCCGAAATAGGTGTGTAGGTGCATCACTCCATTTTCGCATTTATACTCAGGGGTGTAGGTCCTCGTAGGTGCAGAATTGCTGCAAATGCTCGAATTGATCAAATTACTCAATGAGTTGAGACATCAGAACTGATGCTGAACCGACCCCAAAGATGGTGCTTGCTTTCCCAAAGTAGAACAAGAATCTAAGTCTGCCATATTGGAAGTCAAATTTGTTTCTGGGACCGGAAGTTCAAGTGGCTGTAATCTACATGCAATTCCGAACCACATATACACTATGTGACGCTCCACCAATGGACCCGAAACTGCAGAGCCCGTGTTTCAAGACAGAGCGATTTCTTGCCGCAACAAGCCATTTGGGTGTGGGTCAAAACATGGACCCCTAGGTCACCATGTCCGTGTTGTTTCAGTTTCTTTGGTCAAGCAAGGCGTCCTTCGCATTTTGACCCATAGCCATTCAGCACAAAGTTCATCCGCTGAACACTTGATCTGCTAAGACCCAGGCGATTGGGATTCGTTCCAACCACATTCTTTGCGGATTCGTTCCAACCTGGGGCGACCCAGATCCCACCTTCTACGGAGTCGCTTTGTGTGTTCCAATTGCTACTTTATACATTTATGGCAGTTGACAAGCCGCTCAGCTGATTGGGTAGTGAAAAACACCAGGTTGTTCCTGTTGAAGGAGTCGCGTCTGGTTTTGTACTCCGATCGACGCCACAGCAGCCTGGAATTGCTTTGTACTCGTTGTGTAGCGAGGCTAGCAGTGGCATAGCCCTTCTCAGGTGACTTCATGGCATCCTGTGGTCCAAGGGTTAAAGATTGAGATCGATTCTCTCATAGGGAAAACAGCATGGGCCACAGGGTGTTGTCCTCCTGTTGTCCTGTTCTTGTCCTCCAGTTGTCCTCCTGCTGTCCTCTGGCCGCTGGCGCCTTCTCTTGTCCTGGTGTCGTCCTGCTGCCCTCTAGCCGCAGCCATGCTTGTGTGCTCCGTCTGTCCGGCGCCTTGTCCACGGGTCGGTGTGTCCATGGGCCAGGTACCCTCAACCTTTCTTCTCCACCGACCGTCCAGGCCTTGTTCAAGTCTTGTGCAGGTCTGTCCTGCTTGTCAGTGTTGCCCTTTTGCGACTGCCGACCGTCCAGGCCTTGTCACGAAAGGTAGCTTGAGCTACCTGAGTTCTCCTTGCTTTAGCAAAAATGTATTACAATCAGGAGTTGGGATTGTGCATTGAATTTGGTCCTGTAAGAGTTGATTCTGTTCGTCGGGGGGGGGG
>CAXAMN010025361.1:1491749-1506081 GCA_963970005.1 Durusdinium trenchii | reverse complement strand
ATTTATAAATTTAATTGCCACGGGATCCTGGAAGTGCCAAATATTTACAATATTTATAATATTTATAAATTTCGGGCCTCCAAATTTATAAATATTATCAATATTATAAATGTTTGTATTATTTATAAATTTAATTGCCACGGGATCCTGGAAGTGCCAAATATTTATAATATTTATAAATTTCGGGCCTCCAAATTTATAAATATTATAAATATTGTAAATATTTATAATATTTATAAATTTCATTGCCACGGGATCCTGGAAATGCCAAATATTTATAATATTTATAATATTTATAAATTTAATTGCCACGGGATCCCGGGAATGCCAAATATTTATAATATTTATAATATTTATAAATTTGGAGGCCCGACATTTATAAATATTATAAATATTATAAGTATTTATAATTTTGATAATATTGATAATATGTATAATATTTATAGGTTTAATTGCCACGGGATCCCGGGAATGCCAAATATTTATAATATTTGTAATATTTATAAATTTAATTGCCACGGGACTCCGCAAATGAAAACTATTTAAATAGTTTTTATATTTCTAAATCTATTTAAATAGTTTCTATATTTATAAATTTGGAACACCGAAATTTATAAAGAGAAGTGCAAAAACAGTCTTCGACACATAGGGCGTGTTCTTCCCTCTTACGGGGGCCCCCCCCCCCGATCCAAACCCCCCTGCGCCGGTTCACGCCGTCGTGGACTTCTACCAGGGTTACTTGTGATTGCCTGCTACCTTTCGTTCACCCCGTCCTCTCTCAAGTCCCCTGCTTGGCCACGTCGCTTTCCCTTTCTCCACCGTCGTGCCCGGGTATGTTTTCGTGTGGTTCTGAATGGGAGAATGAGGCAGCGTTTGATATCATCCGCGGATTTTATCATAACATATATATCCCTTCGTACTTACACATGTGACAGTGACAACCTCAGGAATCAGGAACCATTGTTTTCTGACAGTTTTTTGTTTACGTGCCATTCCCAATGGCCCAATACAGACGTTACCTGACACATTGGAACTCAAGGAGTTGACGCCCAAAACAAACACTGAAACTGTTTGGGGTCTATCTTGACATTTTTTAAACATACTTATCGTCTTCTTATTTTAATTCCCCAAACAGGTTTACCTGTGAGGGGTTCTTACTCATTTGAAAGGGTTGCATGCCCGGGCCACATGATTTTACATTTGTTCCCCAAACAGGTTTACCTGTGAGGGGTTCTTACTATGATTTCACACTTGTCTCCCACTTGTCTCCCAGTAAGCTCTGGATGCTCTCAGTGCTCTGGCCGCATGATTTCACACTTGTCTCCCACATGTCTCGACTTGGCTCCCAGTAAGCTCACTTGTCTTCCACTTGTTTCCCATGGCCTGTCCCCGGGCTTGGCTGGATGCTGGGCCGATAAATTTTTGATGCGCACAAGGTCGTTGCTCTGTTGTATTTCTGGTGTTTCAAGTTTGAAAGCTGCATTGGCTGCATCGAAATACACTATTTTCACATATTTTCACCACAAGCGTTGCATTGCTCGATTTGCTGTTTAGGTTGGCAGCTACTTTCGTGCGGATGATCAACGAAGCAATCACACACTCTTACGTCAAGTGTTGCGACCTATGGCAAACACAGGTCAATGCAGTACATGGCTAAGCCAAAGAAGGCAACTGCGTAGGAAGGAAAAAGCCAAGCGCAGTGTCCGTGCTCTGAGGAAATCTTCATTTTGATTGGGTCTGCGCATTCGTGTTTACAAGGGGGGCAACATATGTCACAACCTGGATCCATAAATTTCATGTTTTAGCCCTTGTACGGCGTCCCATTGTAAAACCAATGAAAAACAGAATTTTCATGCTTTCCCTTTGAATCTTGTATGTGCGTCTACATGGTGGACTATAGTTTTCTTCCTCTAGGAAATACTGCTGGCCATATTGTTCGGAGATCTCATTTTTGAACATTGCTCTGTTTGGGGTCTACGCTGGTATAATCTCCGGCACACTGCGATTGCTTTGGCCGCATGATGTTGCAGTTTGTCTCCCAGTACACTTGTCTCCCACTTATCTCGTTGTTCTCCGGGTACACTCTGGGTGCTCTGGGCCGCATGAATTTACACTTGTCTGCCACTCGTCCCCTCTGTCTCCCAGGCTGCTCTGGGTCCTCTGGGCCGTGTGAGGGTTACTCGGCTGATGTTTCCTTTGCCTCCTCTGGATAGATTTGGCCGGATGTTTTTACACCTGTCTCCACTTGTCTCCCTTCTTGTTACACTTGTCTCCACTTGTCTCCCACTTGTCTCGGCCTACTCTGGATACACATGGCCGGGTGTTTTTACACTTGTCTCCACTTGTCCCTTTGCCTGTCTCCCTGCTTGTATGCTCTTGGCCGGATGATTTTACACATGTCTCCCTGCTTGTCTACCTTCTTGTTTCCTTGTTTCACTTGTCTCGACTTGTCTTGGCCTATTGCGGATGCCCTTCGCCAGATGTTTTTACACTTGTCTCCGCTTGCCTCTTCGCCTGCTCCATGCTTAGGCTTAGACACTCTTGGCCAAATGATTTTACACTTGTCTCCCACTGGTATCCCTGTTTGTCTCCCTTCTTGTTAAGCTTGCCTCCACTTGCCTCAGACTACGTTGGATACACTTGGCCGGAGTTGTCTCCTGCTTGTCTCCAACTTAGACACTCTTGGCCAGAGGCTCTCACCCGCATGCACTTGTCTCCACTTGTCTTTTTGCTTGTCTCCATGCTTGGACACTCTCTTGTTACACTTGTCCCCACTTGTCCCCCTGATTGTCTCCCTTGTTGCTTCACTTGTCTCCCTGCTTGTCTAACCTCACAAAGTCATGGTGGGCTGAAAGCTTTTAACATCTTTAGCCAAACAAAGCATGATAAAGCCAAATGTCAGCACAACTCAGCATATTGAGTAGATTTGCATATGTTCTGTTTTCGTCTGAATTGCCGGTTCTGAACTTGAGCCAATTGAGCCGAGTCCTGAAACAAGCCCAGAAGGTCCGAGTTGATCACCACGAGCTGGAACGGTTTGAGCCGTTGACTGTTTGACAGTTCGTCTCTGTGGCTTACTTCATAAACGCACAAACTGTTTGGGGCCTACGCTGGTAAATCTTTTTCTCATGGTTTTGTTTTTTCCGCCATGAGTTCATCGGCGATTTGGCTCTAAAGGGTTAAACATGGCCCATGGCTGGGGCAATTGGGGTGGTCTCCTCGACCCGTGGGACCCATGTAGTTCCGCATGCCGAACCGAGTCTAATCGAACCGAACCAATGGCAAATGTGCAATAATTGCAATAGGTGTCCGGTGATGTTGCTGGGTTGCAGATCACGAGTCTATCAGTCCGGCACGGTTGCTTCCGGCATTTTGCTGATGATTCCTTCCTCCTCCCTCACACAACAGAGAGCGGAAGGGGGTCGAATCTGATGCAGTGTGCGACATTTTTTGAGCATGGCTCAGAAATACAGGCCCATCAAGCGACCAACATCTGCAGGTGCCTTATTTGGGTCCTCCTTTCTCGAGCCAGCCAAATTAGTCGGGCCAGCTTCAATTCCAAATTCCAACCACTTTGAAAGGCGAGCAGCGAATGCTGCGAATGCAACGTGAGACATCGCGAGACGGGTCATGTGAACATAGACAACGAATGGAAGCGATCGAACGTTGCTTCTTTTTGGCCTCGACTTTGATCAGTCCAAGACTTCCCACAAACAACCTGTATGTGGAACTGGAACATTTTAATTCTTGATTTGAAGGGATCTGGAGGGTATACAATATATTCTTTATTTTAATTTTTAAATACGCATCACATTCTATGATTGTCTTATGGGCATGTTTATCCTGGACGACGATACACCATCGACTGGACAACCTGGCCGGAACACATCAAAAAATGATTCAAAACATCTAGACAACATGAGGGGATCTCGAAAGTGTGCTGCAAATTTCACAGTTTTTGGGACAGCCCCCATAAGGACAAGGTGATTCTACAGAGAAGGTATGACACATTATGATGAAAACCACGATAGAGCACAAGGGCGCACTTTGCGTCAAATTAGGGCAAGGGTGAACTTATTTGGATGATCTGGGTCCTGCAACAACGTGCGCAATGTGCAATTGCAGTCGAAACCCAAAGGCCTGCGTGGAGCGAGTGAGAAAGGCCACCAAGCAGCACAGAAAATGTGGCTACTAGCTTCTTGTCACTAGTAGTTTCTTGGAGGCCATCGCTTCTAGGTTGGAGGCCATCGCTTCTAGGTTGACGGCCATCGCTTCTAGGTTGGAGACCATCTAGGTTGGAGGCCATCGATTCTAGGTTGGAGTCCATCGGTATTAGGTTGGAGGCCATCGCTTCTAGGTTGGAGTCCATCGCTACTAGGTTGTAGGCCATCGCTTCTAGGTTGGAGTCCATCGCTATTAGGTTGGAGGCCATCGCTTCTGGGTTGGAGGCCATCGCTATTAGGTTGGAGGCCATCGCTTCTAGGTTTGAGGCCATCGCTATTAGGTTGGAGGCCATCCCTATTAGGACACTTGAAAACGATTGGCACTCATTCTAAACTGTTGACAAATATTAGCGCAATTCTATTTTTTAGTCTATGGATAAAATGCGTCTTGGCTTTGAAGCCTTTACCCCAGCGGAATACCTTTGTATAAGCATCAAAGGGTACCACCACACAATTGCATGATTCTCTTCTGAACGGTGGTTGTTGCCTCACATGCTTCCACAATCCTGGCCAGGATAAGGGCAGGCACCAACAGAAGCATTTGCAATGAAGACTCCTCTCTGTAGCAAGCAAGGATTTGTATGCCAGCTAGATGCCACCTTCCTTCGCGCAGTAAAAGTTCCCGAGCTCCCGGAGCCATGCATGGAATTTGAGTGGTTTTCAATACTTTACATATTTCCTACAGGTCAATGACCTCATTTGACTTGACTGGATTTGGTCATATACAAAAACAATCAAAAACACTTGCAGCCAAGAGAATGTGTAAATCATGTGTGGGCGGTGGTGAGGAAAGGTCACCATACAGTGAAACTGGCATGCAAAGCGGAAAACGCACAAAACACTTGGAAAGGGTGGGGAGGTTTGCAGGCATTCGCAAGTTTTGTGAAGGCGCAGTGCAAGCATTCTCACTGCCCACTACCAATTTTTGTCCGGATTGATCTCAGGCACTTTTTTCTACCCCATTCTCTTTCTAGTTGAAAAATATTGAGAGATAAGATCAGACGGGGCATTCTGAATTCTAACTTGCAGTCAGTGAATCTAGCGGGTGGCCAGAAATATGGCAAACGCAAAAGCGGATGTTCCAACTTATTGGCCTTGGCTTCATCACCCAAAAGTGCGCCAGACCCAGAGGGAAAGGAAACACCCGCTGGGGAAAGAATGGAAAGGCACCCACAGTTGCGGAGCGACCCTTCATTCACACTGGGTGAAACACACCGAAAGCAAGGCTTCGAAGGCTTCGGGTGTCCCACCTTCGGTGGATTCTGCACTGGGCACTGAGGCCGGTGCTGCTCCCAGCGTCGCGCCCCCGCCGGCGGGGGGCCAACAGAGGGACAGCTGGGCCGAAGCGGGGTGGATTCTCCCAGTGCTGGTGGCTCCTGGAGCTTCTGTTTTGTTTCCAAGAAGTCGTCACAACTGGACTCTGGGGGGGTATAGACTTTTTGGGTACTCAGACGTTGGGAAGAAACAGTGCTTTCTTTTTCCAATCAGGGGTCTTACGGCTCGGTGAAGAAAGAAGTCCTAATGGTTCTTGAAACAACACATATATCATATAGGTGTGTATTAAAATAGAGAGACCGGGAGACCTCCAAAACTCCTGGAAGAAGGGAATTATACCAGCATAGACCTAGACCTTAAACAGTTTCAAAACGATTCGTTTGGACCAATACTAGTCAAACACGGTTTCTTGGTACGCCCTACCTTCCCCCAAGAGCAAACTGCTTTATCAATGATTTTTGTCGGTATCGACATCGCTAATTAATTGTTCGGCCACAAGAGAAGACAAGAGAAGAGCAGGACAAGAGAAGGCAAGAGGAGGTCACAGAGCCCGGCCACAGAGTTCAGGGGCGCGGCCAGTCAGTGTGTCCAGGGCTGGTCAGCACAGCCAGAGGACAAGAGAAGGACAAGAGGAGGACAACGGCAGGACAAGAGAAGGACAAGAGCAGAGCCGGGCCACAGAGTTCAGGGGTGCGGCCAGTCAGTGCGGCCAGCTCTTTTTTCTAAGATAGAGCCCCAGCAGTAAACTGTTTGGGGAAATAGACAGGCCAACTTCCTGCATCGGTCACTGGGAACTGATGTCTTGGGCCGGTGGAGTTTTTTTGTAATTTCTTTGGTGTTTCTTTAGGCCTGGCAGACTCTTCCGTTGGTGGTGTCGCAGGGCTTGGATCTTTTCCACCGATTTCGTGGGGTGGAATTCTTGGGGAAGCCTTGGATCGGGGATCAACATGCATTGCCTGAAGCTGACCCTGGGCAGCATAATTTCGACTTTGGCTGGAACATGTTTTTGGAATCCGAGACCCTGGCGTCCGAGGGCTCGAAAGGATGGCGAGTTGTTGTTGTCGTCGTCGTCGTGTCTGTTGTTGTTGTTGTTGTTGTTGTTGTTGTTGTTGTTGTTGTTGTTGTTGTTGGTAGAAACAAAGGCAGCCGCCCAACAAAATTGTCAATTGTTCTAACTTTGGAACTTCAAGGGGGCAAGGTTAGGGATACGGTTGAAGGTTTGAGGGAATGTTGGTTTCGTAAGCAGGTGGATTTTTTTTGACTTATTTCATTGAAGTCTGGGCTGGTCCGTCTTTAGTGTTTTTTGAGGTGTTGTTCTGGAGGGGGGGTTCAAAAAACAACAACGGGGCTGCAGTCTTTGTTTCTAGGAGGGGGTAGAGACGACAACACCTTTTGAGGGGGGTCCAAGAAACAATTCTAGGATGTGGTAGAGGTTCCCAGTAGAAGTTTTGAGAAGGGGTGAACCATGTGTCAAACTTTGGCAGTGTTTTGGCAATGTGACGGCTAACCAGCGTTGCAGCATTGCCAGCAGCAGATCAAAGTGTCAGCAAGCGTTCGAACCTGCCCAAAAACGCGTTTTAGTTTTGCCTCGCAAGAACAAACGCAGAGCAAAAACAACCGTTTGATCTTTTATCTGTAGCAAAATCAATCCATCAACGTTCAGTTAGGACGCGGTGGTTTTCGGGTAAGCATGTTTTCCAAGTCTTTTGTTTGGCAACGGTCGAAAATGAGGCACCGGCGGGCTGAATTTGTTGAACGAACAAAAAACTGCATAACAAACGTGGCACGAACTCCCGGCTCTCAGAATGGGAACTGAACTTGGGGTCCCTCTACTTGTTCCGTGAAACTTTCGAGGTCGTCCCGTTTTGGTACGTCTTCAAAATTTCAGCGGTGTTGGATGAGGTTATCGCCGGGCGCGTCGAAACACACCTGCGAGCTTCTCCCAGGGCAACGGCTTCTACACTGCGCCCATGGATGGTACCAAGGTTGGGCTGCCAAGTGGGATGTTCGCGGAAGGGGGTGATCCATTGGAGTCTTTGGTGTCAGGATTTATGATGTTTTTTATTTGTTTATTACCCAAACAGTTTACTGTTACTGTAGGGGTTCTCAATTCTTTCTTAAAATGTGTCCGCCCTTGCTGTCACTGCTGGTGTCCGCCCTTTTGTGCTGGCCATGGAGGATATCGATTCATTTGTCTCCCATGCAGCATTTCTATTCATTTGTCTGCCAGGTGATACTGTTGGGGGTTCTCAATGCTTTCTAAAGAGTGTCCGCCTTGCTGTTTCCTTTTGTCTCCCTTCTTGTTTCCCTTATTGTTGGTCGTTGTGTCCGTCTTGTTTCCCTTCTGTTTCCTTTTGTCTACCTTCTTGTCTCCCTTCTTGTTGGTCATTGTGTCCGGCTTGTCTCCCTTCTGTTTCCTTTTGTCTCCCTTCTTGTTGGTCATTGTGTCCGGCTTGTCTCCCTTCTGTTTCCTTTTGTCTCCCTTCTTGTTGGTCATTGTGTCCGTGTTGTCTCCCTTCTGTTTCCTTTTGTCTCGCTTCTTGTCTCCCTTCTTGTTGGTCATTGTGTCGGTCTTGTCTCTCTTCTGTTTCCTTTTGTCTCCCTTCTTGTCTCCCTTCTTGTTGGTCATGGTGTCCGTGTTGTCTTCCTTCTTATCTTCCACGTCTCAAAAGTATGGACTTGGGAATGCTTCTTTGTTGTCCCACCTGTTTGGGGCCTGGGGATAATCTTTTTAAACTGAGTTTTCACATGAATGTATCATCGAGCCTTGAAGCTCCATGTCAAACTCGGCCGGTTTGGGGCGAATGCTCTGTGGGTCCCCACTCCCACAACCGGAAGGAACACCGATCTGCCTTCTGGGTTGACTCCGACCAACATTAGGGACTCCGACCAACCGACGTCGGTTTATGGGTCCCTGATGTTGGTCGGAGTCAACCCAGAAAGCGCCCCAGGTTGGGAATCCACCGCTGTTGGTGTCCCATGGAGTGTGGCCAATCCTTCAGATCCCAACGCCAACACCGAACACCACTTGACCTAAGGTCGACATCGATGCCTTTTCGGCCTTTGTGTCCCAGTGACGGGAAGAAGCCGGCCACCGGGGGAGGTTCTTGGAGCAGGAATTCACGAACAAATTCTTGGCTGTACATTTGCATGCATTTGCTATGTAATTAGACATAGTTAAACCGATTTCTCATACAGTACACTTCTTGTATATTCCATGTCATTTTTGGTGGCTAAAGAACGCCTCCTGGACCACCAGATGATTCTTTTGCTTTTACTTCGCATTTTCGCAGCATTGGGGAGCAATTTTTTTTCGATGTGAAATACATTGGTCAGACATATGTTGCTCACAATGAGAACAACCCATTCCCCTCCCAATCCTCCACGCTGAGACCTGTGAAGGTAGGCATGGTCAATTTTCGCGCGAAAATGTACCAGTTTGTCAAACACCGGACACCGGACTTGGTAATCCGTGGCTGACCCGATGGCAGCGTAGCTGCTTTGCCTGGTGTGATCGGACCTCGGACACTCGTGACCCGAAGTTCTTCGCTACCCCGAACCGCACCCGGTCGGGTCCACCGTGGTCACCCCCCATTTCGGTCCACCCGACCGCAGGGTCCAGGGCCGACCTGAGCCGACCTGAGCCGATTCGATGCCCCGAGCGTTCTGGAGCAGCCTGACGACGTCCTTGGAGACCCCCAGTGGTGAACAACCAGTTTTATGACACTGTATAACTATAGATACATAATTGATATACATATATAATTATATATGTACACAACCTAATATATAGATATATAGAGACGGCATCAACCCTTCTAATTATTACTCGCAAAAGGACATCATTGTTCTGGACCTCCTGAGGATGCACGTGTTGTTTGGTCACCCGTCGTTTTTTGGAGGGTTGACGCGTCGACAATAGTATATATACGCATACGTTTTGTTGTTCTGTCAATGAGTGGAAGATAGAGGCGGAAAATGGCCAGTTCCTGGGGTGAGATGTGGAAGCTTGTCATGGCTTTTGCTTGTAGTTCTGTGGGCGATTCGCTTTCAAGATCAAGAAAAGCCAGGCAGCCAGGCCAACTTCGAATCTTTCGAACGCGGGAGAATAGCTGATCTCTTCTTTGTGGTGCAATGATGTGCAATGTAATGCACACAGTTGTACACCATTTCCTCTGGCACACAGTCTTGACAGTCTGTTCAAGAGGCAGGATTTGGACCAATCGCCCCGTCAGAGTTGATGAAAGATGAACGCCCACAGGCAAGGCCACGACTGCCTCCGACACCGGTTTCACCCGTTGCGTTCGAAAGGAACATTGCTGCCCCAGGTCGACCCATGGCAGAGTCCAGAGTCCAGCCAGTCAAGAAGTTTGAGCTCGTTCATCTCCTTTTGAAAGATACCCAAATGAAGTAGCTTCTTGTTACTAGTAGTATCCTCGAACCCAAGAAGTTTGGGCCACAGTTTCTGTGTGGGACAGCCACGACAGCGATGTTTCGAGCCCAAGCGCACCGACATCAGACCATGCTTTCGCCCTCGCCCGAGGGGCGGGAAACAGGGTTGGAGGTCCACTCCGTGCATTGCTCGCGTCAGAGGTCCCCTTTGGCTTGACTTGACCATCTTGACCATTCTCAGAGAGACAGGGAAGGACGTTTCTTCCAACAGCAACGGGGTTCAAGTTTTGTGTTTTTTTGTTCGGAATTGGATCGAGCTGGTGAACTATATACACAGATTGCTGGCTTCCTTGGTTGGGAGAACTACAGTCTGCCGTAGCTGATATCTGTTGAGAGCAGTTGTTCTTGGATCCCAGGAGTGGGCAAAGCGACAACAACGCACGTATTCCTTATAGAATGTTGCCTTAGCAACTTTTATTAGTAAGGTTGGAGGCCATCGCTAGTGGGTTGGAGGCCATCGCCATTAGTGGTAGCTAGCTGAGGTCTCCATTCCCAAGACATGTACCGTATAGAGTTCGGTATATCCGAACATTCAAAGCGCGTTTTGCTTATTAAAGAGTAAGGGACAGGTGTGCTGGCCGCTTTGGGTGTGAAGAGTCCACTGTGTGACGGGCACGACAGTGCGACAATCTGGTAGGACACTCATGCGGGACACTTTTCTTGGACACTTCTTGCTCCACAACTTTCGCATTTTGTAGTAGACTTCCCCCGAGTGACGTGTCAGGTGTCCAAAACGAGCGTTTCATACAACACTTCGTGTCGCGCCCATCCCAACGGCGCAGCAGTCTGCGCCAAATGTCTCAACTTCGCACCTGCCACGAACACTCGAAAACCACCTCGCAACACGCAGAAAGTACCGCGCCTGCCACGAAAATTGACCAGAGGACCACCAAAAGAAGAAAAATTTGCACTTGGGAACGCCATCCCAATGACAGGGCCACGCACACCCAATCGACCTCACCAAGTGCTACACTTTTGCGCGGCAAGAATCACACGTCCCCCTTGGACCGTCGTGAGTGTGGGAAAAACACGCTATCTCTCACACGAATCTAATACACCATAACACCGACAACACCATCCAACAGGTTGAAAAATCCTTTGGGGTCGCACAAGGGTTGCGAAGACGAAAACAGTTCCCACAGACGTTCTGGAGGCGAAGTCATTCGGAAGACTGTTTTGGTCGCGGCATGGTTGAAGGACCAATGGACTACTTAGGTCCGTTCTTCATTTTTGCAGGGGCGTGATGAGTTGCCCATGCTTTTTGTGGTTGGTCTTGCGGTTTATATGCAATTTTCATCAATTTTCTATCTATATCGCTCTTCAAAAAGAGATAAACCATCATAAACCTTGAGCCGGTGTCAGTGAACAGTTGTTTCGTGATGGATGGATCGGGCGCCCATCAATCCTAGAATCAGTTGTTTTTTTTTGTCCACGGGTTCGGCCCAAACGGCTTCCCTTCACCGGCGTCCCTACTTGGCTCGTCAGCGAGATTCGTTCGCCCGCCGGAAGCGAGGCGGGGAGGACCAAGCGAGTGGCCCAGAGATGGCATCAGGATCAACAAAAAGAACATTATCAAAAAGACAAAATAACAGGATCAATAAAGAAAAGAACAGGATCAAAAAACAGCTTCCTGACTAGGTCCCCTGGTCCTCTGGTCCTTTGGTCCGCTGGTCCTTTGGTCCTCTGGTCCTTCGGTCTCCTGGTCCGCTGGTCTCTTGCTCTCCTACTCGGCTGGTCCCCTGCTCCTTCGGTCGTGGGCACCTAGACCTAGTCCCTTGGTCTCCTAGTCCGCTGGTCTCACTTTTTAAATAGTTTCCACTACCCTGCTATTGCCAGTGCCTCTATCACCCCGACCACCCCACTACGAGTCTTACCACAGGTACCACAACTACTATCTTCTTTGCACTGACACTGCCACAAAGGTAGATGATAAGGCCCACCTTCGCCTAGCCGTGACAACGCCGGAGGATGATAAGGCCCACCTTCGCTTAAAGCTTAGCTGTGCCAGCGCCACAAAGGTGAATGAACGTGTAGGCTCAGCTCTGACAACCCCACGAAGTTGGATGATAGGACCTTCACCTTGAGCTTTGACATTCAGTTAAACCAATCAAGAAACGAAGCAGCCCAGCGGTGTCTATGCTTGATTTGCATTGCGGGGGAGGCGCTGCGCCCTCCCCCGGAACCCCTCCCACTATGTTTTTTAAATACTGTAGTTCCCACTACCGTCCACTACCCCTACTATTAGAGAGCTGGCCACTGTGAGCGTGCGGTTTTTTGATGGATTCACTTATATATTCAACACAGCAAAATAATTATACAGCATAGGAGGAACATATAAATATGCAATAAAATTCAAGAGGGGGGTGGAGTTGTGAAAGTTGTGATGTTGCAAGGCGTTGATGTATTTGTTGATGAAATGACGTTGATAGGATTGTGAAAGTTGTGATGCTGTAAGGTTTTGCATTATTTGTAGCTGGTAAGTAGTTTCTTTCAATTATGTTTTAATTGTTTGAATTAAGTATTTACTTTTAACACTTGTATGTGGTTCATTTCAATATCAGTTTGATTCAGTTCTACTGTAAATAGATGTTAATTCTATTTCAATTATCATTCATGAATGTCAAAAAAATGGCCAGGGTCCGAGAACGCTAAACTCAAGTGGGGTGCAGACCACCAATGTATATCGAAATCAACTCGCTTGGAAAGAGAAATGCATAGACGAATTGAAATCTCTCGGGGGTGAGGGATCAAACAATATAAAGATCAGCGTCAAAAAGTCTCAAGAGGAGTCAAAAAGAAAAATGAAACATATCAAAAATAGACGTGCTCACAGCGAGGAAAAGGAGAATGGGAAAAGGACAGTAGTAGTAGCAGTAGTAGTAGTAGTAGTAGTAGTAGCAGTAGTAGTAGTAGTAGTAGTCGTAGTCGTAGTAGTCGTAGTAGTCAGTAGTCAGTATTAGTAGAAGTCAGTAGTAGTAGTAGCAGCAGCAGCAGCAGTAGTAGTAGTAGTATCAGTAGTCAGGAGTAGTAGAAGTCAGTAGTAGTAGTAGTAGTTGTTGTAGTTGTTGTTGTTGCTGTTGTAGCAGTAGTAGTAGTAGTAGCAGCAGCAGCAGTAGTAGTAGTAGTAGTAGTGGTAGAAATAGAAGAAGTAGTAGTAGTAGTAGTCGTAGTAGAAATAGTAGTAGAAGTAGTAGGGGTAGGGCACAGCGCCTCCTACTAAGCGAAGGTTTCTGGCTGTCACGCTAGGTGAAGGTGGGCCTTATCATCCACCTTTGTGGCAGCGTCAACGCAAAGAAGGTAGTAGTTGCGGTAACTGTGGTAAGACTCGTAGTGGGGGTCGGAGTGATAGAGGCACTGGTAATCAGAACAGGCTACCACCAGCGTGCGCAAAACAGTGTCTTTGTGAGCATTGTTCGCTGCTTACAATCAATACAATTCACAAAAACCAAACACCTCAAACAGAACAAAACTTCAAAACCTTAAGAAAACAAAAAACAAAACTGCAGACCCCATGAACCATCCCAAGACTTCAGACATAGGGTGTGCAGTTTTGTGTTTTTCATCTTTCTTTGGTTTTCTCGAGGTTCTGGAGAAAACTTGAAAGAAACAAAAAACAAAACTGCAAACCCATGAACCATCCCAAGACTTCAGACATAGGGTGCGCAGTTTTGTGTTTTTGTTTTTTGTTTTCTCAAGGTTTTGTTCGTTTTCAAGTTTGCAAACACATCAACAAATTCTTTGGCCATGGGGTCTGCAGTTTTTTTTTTGCTTTTTAATTTGAATTGAATTAACATCAAATTGGAGATTGACATGGAATTTAAACTCGACATCAATTAGACGCGACCAAGTCAGATTTTAGAGTAGAGGTAAACTCAAAACTCAAAGCAGAATTAAAACACAATTCAGTTTGGCTCAAATTCAAATTAGACTTAAATGAGAATTAAATTAGAGTTCAATAGAATTAAACAAGCATTGGTCTACTTTTATGAACTCAGTTCAATTTTTTTCAGAAGAAAGTTAGAACTGCATTAAAAACAAAGTCGATTGAAAAACACTAGAATTATATTAGATTGAAAACATAAACTGCATAGAAATTAAATTGGAAAATGAATTCAAAGTAGAAGAAGTAGATTTGCATTGAGTTCTAACAAAAAAGAAACCTATATTGAATTTAATCAAGTTCCAAACTCAATTGATGCTTGGGTTCCCTGTGATCCTTTGTATTTCTGGCGGATAAGATTCTCCTCACCCGGACACATTTTGAACACAACATATATATAGTTATCACGAAAGCTAGCGAAGCTAGCTGGAGTTACTCTTGCGATAGCAAGGTTTCTTTCGACCGGGTGCAAATCCTAACCCCTGATTTTTCAGGTTGAAGA